>BGPR01012482.1:0-44791 GCA_013235015.1 Araneus ventricosus
TTGTTTTAACTGGGTATCAGCAGTGTTTGTAATGGGATTTATTGAAAGGAGTTGAAAAACTCTTTATGAAAGTGGCTTAAAATTTATTTCATTTCAGTGCTTAGTTATTTTTAATAAATTTTTTAACTATTTTGTTTAGAATTAAAAATGCCAAAAAAAAAAAAAAAAAAAAAAAAATTTTTAAAAAATTTTTATTTTTAAGTCAAGAAACAAATTTTAAATCACTTTAATAAATGGTTTTTCAATTGGTTTAAGTAAATTTCAGTACACATACTGTTGATCCTAATTAAAACAAAATACAAAGATCATATTGGTATGAAAAATATATTAGTATTCATGTCTTATGAATTATGTTTCATTTTGGGATTTATTTTCAATTTCTAATATTCTGATTAAAATAAGTTATAACTCTATGTCATAAGTAATGTATTTTATAAACTGCTTCTGTGTTTTCGTGTAAGTAGTCTGTATATTATTTTGTTTACAATAATTTATTTTACTTTTCATTGATGAATAATGTTATAAATTGCAGTACTTATTTGTACAGTATATAATTAAATAGATTAAAATGTCTATTTTTTATGTATATTCTGGAATTTAATTTCAAGAATTTTATACTTTTTATTTAAAAATTAAAAACAATTTATTTAATCTTGGTTTTAATGATATATATATATGATAATAGCAGATTTTTCCTGTTATGCTTTTCAATAACTTTTTTTGTTCTCCTATCATATCTTTTTGACAAATTTTAAAACTTCATCAACAGACTATTTTGAACTGAAATTCGGTTTCCATTGTAGTTTTTTGATTATTTATTTTAATGCTCGTTTCTAAAGCAAAAATAAATTTTATTGAGGGATGTGTAATACTCTGGTGGCATAAATTGTAGCATGCCTTTTAATAGTCATATCATACATTAAAATTATTTAAAAAATATGATTTAAAAAAAATCATCTCTATATATATAAAAGAGGAAAGTATGTGTGTGTTTGTTCGTTTTTTGGTTCTTTATGTACGTCCATACCATTGGACTTACGACAACCAAATTTGGCACAGTGATGGATTAGCACAAGAAGGAACTAGTGCCATAGTAATTATTTTAAAATTCAAAATAGATTTTTATTTACTTAATGAAATAACGAAAAGACATATTTTTAGATGTTTTTCACCGATAACTTCTGAAATACTTATGGTACAAAAATTATTTTTACATCACCTTAAAGAGAAAAAAATTTTCTTTTTAATGCTACCAATATAATTATTGTACATTTTTTTCTCTAACAGTAATTATTGTTTCAAAATTCATTTTAATCTCATTGCAACAATGCTTTTATTGTTATAAAATAAAATTTAAACTAATTTATTGTTTTATTAAATCCTTTATTCACGTGTTTTTACCACTGTTAAAGCTAAGAAAATATTGCATTTTTGGGTTAAGGTAGTAGACTTCTTACTTTCACAGTTATTTCGTAGCATGCACTTAACTTCCGTTTTTATCTCGTAGCTTTTAATATGCACTCATATGTCCAATGATGTTAGTTTGGTTACTATACAATGTTTCACTTAAATTTCACAAATTTTTGAATATTAACGTTGATATGGTTGCATTGTTTAACCCTCTGAGCGCCCAATTATTTTGAACTTTTAGCTGTCAGGTTAGAAAACTTAGCTTTTAAAGTAAATGAATCATTTTTTTGTATTTAATTATATTTCTGAAATCTGAAGAATACTTTATCCATGCTTTTTTAAGAAAATATACATATAAATATGGGCTATCTGCTTTTGAACTGAACATGAAAAATGTAAAAAGACGTTTGCGCCGCTCGGAGGGTTAAAAATAGTAGAAAAATGCTATTTCATATTTGAGTTTCAGTTTGACTATTTATAGTATTAATAAAGAGTATTTATATTTAGTTTTTATTTCCCTAATTGAGGTTGAAAGTATTCTTTTTTTTCGAGCATTCTTCGTCAGTGAATATTTTTAGGGAAAAAAATACAGGAGGCTGGCATATGAAAAATATGGATCCTGAGCAACACCGGGTTATCAGCAAGTTAACAATTTATTTTTCTTTTTTAACTTCAAAATGAAAACCAAGCTAGATCCTCAGATTTTTTCTAATTGATAGCGCAAATAATTTCTCTAAAAGTGAAATTACTGTATCATTTTGAAATTAAATTTTATACCTAATTAAAACTTATATTAAATAAAATACATCTTGCAATTATTTATCATTTTATAGAATTTTAATGAACGTAGATAAACAGTGGACTATATTGACATGAAAAAACTCAAACATAAGTTAAATTTATGGTTCTTAGTTTTGTAACGGAAAAGACAATTTCAGTATTTAATACTACTATATTACTAATTTAAGTTTAAGGAACAATGCAAATGCATAATTACTTAGTCTCAATCTTGCATTTTAGCAAAATCTTACATAATCAGCATTCCACAATTATGTCTGAAACAAAATCTTATAAATTGGAGGTAAAATGAAAATCCTTTTCTTATTATTGTTGAAGGAGGAACAATGTTGACTTTCAGTCCAATGAAAGAGCTAATAACAAGTATATCCTGTACTACTAAAATGCAGTTGAACATAGAAAAGTTCTGAAAAATTGAAGTTTTCATATAGTAGAGTACTCCAATATATGAAAATGAAATTGAAGGTTAAAATAAAAAAGATTGTTTCTTAGCTGTAACATTTTAATAGTAGAATAAATAACATACCAAACTGTACCTTCCCTGAAGTTGAGAATCTAGCCTGTATTATCATTGCTTTAATGATAACTCGCCCATATAAAGGTTTCCCAGTAATTAGTTGATTATATTGTAATCATATTTTTTTGCAATGCCTTTTTTTTTTTTTTTTTTGTAGCAAGCCCCTTCAAGTGCTTTTATGGGACACTGAAGGAACAGAGGATGTTCTAATAAATGAAGTTTTCTCTGAGAGTAATCAAGCTGAATTTCACAGTAACATTCTCAAAATAATTGAGGAAAATGCAAAACTTGAAGCAAAAGGTAATTTAAATATTAAGTAAATGACTGATTTTAGAGTAATGTAAATTTATTACTTGTTTTGTGTTGGAACAAATATTTAAATTTTGATTACTAGTCGAAGAACATTTCTAAATAGTATGGGTCATAATTTATAAGATTTATGTTCTTATTTCCTCTATTATATTAAATAATGTGAAGCTTGAATTGTATAAATTAAGAAATAAATCTGCAAAGGAGACCTTGGGCTCTTTTAGATCTATTTATATATAAATTGAAAGGTCTTTTATATATCTAGATAGAATAGTGTAACTTTAAACCAAAATCATGTATCTGTTCTTTTGGTTTATATACTTCTGTGGAAACTTTCCATGAAAAATTTATTTTAATCTGAATTGCAATAAAAAGTAGTTAAGGAAGTATGCCTTATTTTTTAGTTTGAATTAAAGATGTAAACTTTTAAATATATGTGGTAATATTTTCATGAGAAAATTTATTCAGAAAAATGCATTTTTAAAAATTAAAATATCTCTTTCGTTCAGCTGTGTAGAATGTTACTGCTGAGTTGAATTACACTTTTTCTATCACTATATTGTATTTATGTACTAAAGTATTGGATAGTTATTAATAAATGCAATTTTTTTCTGTTAAATGAATTTAGAAGCAGAGGTTCTCAGTCATTGGGATCCTATGCGTGATGAATTTGAGGGAACAGAAAATAGTTATGGTGTATGCATAGAAGATCCTTTGGTAGCTATATCTGGCTATAGTAAGTGACTAAGGATTGGTTATTTCGAAAGAAGTAAAGAAGTTCAATACTTTAAAAAAATGTTTTTACAATTTTGTATGTTAAAATTTTTACCGAATAATGGCAAAAAATGGATATAAATTGAATTTATCATTTTAGTTAGTCTTTATAAAAATTCATTTATCCAAACAAGTAATTTATTTAGGACAAAGGAAAATTACATATAATTTAGAAGCAGCTTTTTTCAGTTTTAAATCTACTGGAATGGAAAACAACAAACTACATATGTAAAATTTCTGAAATGCAAAAGTCACCCAATATGGTTGATTTTTTGGTGAAGATTTTTTTTTCAGAAATAAGTACAGTAAATTCTCAATTATCCAGCATTCAAGTAGCCGGAAAACTCAACTAACCGGAATAATTAGAAAATGAGTTAAAAATTTAAAATGAGCTAAAAATTTTACATCCGCGCTAAAATTTAACACTCTCTCGCCTCCATCGTTTCATTCACGCGGACAATTTATTTCTGGAATGCAATGTCTGCTCCACACAAAAGGGCATAGAAGGAAAAAAAAAGCAATATACAATACAGCGACATACACAGACTTGTTTTATGGGGGGTTCAAAAGCAAAAGTGAGGGGGAAAAAAAAGTCCTCACCTTTCGCTGAAAAACTGTTAACAACCTAAAAATGAAATCAACAACCAAGAAAAAAAGTAAAGGGACATAATCGGTAAAAAAAAAGGCCACAATCTACCCTCCTCCCCCATTTTTCCCATCACACTCAACTATCTGGACTTTTCAGGTATTCGGAAATCGGCGTTTCCCAAGCATGCCGGTTAGTTAAGCTTTTACTGTACCTTAATGTTTGGCCTGTATCACTTTAGCTTCTGAACATTAACAAGCCTAAATTTTCTCTTTGAAATAAAAATTAATATATATAATAAAAACTAATTTCCTTTATTCATTTTTGCAGCCATCAAAATTATATTTTCCCTCATTGGGAATTTCAAAAAATAATTAACCACTTAACAGTTTTGCCCAAACACCACTCCGGCACGTCATTTTTCTAAGCCAATCCACTAATTATTCCGGCCTTTTCATTTTCTTTAATTTGCAATATTTCTATTAAATGGTTGTAGCAGTCTAATTAATCTTGGGTACCAAAAAAAGTGTAAACCAGTTTTTAGGTTAGGTTAGGTAAACCAATTTTTAGGTCCTTTTTTCTCCTGCAATTAAAAATTATCAAAAATTAATGAAATCAATATTTGTGACACTTTTGACAGCTGATTTGAATTTATAAAAACAATTTGAATACAAAATTGCGTATAAAAAATGTATTTATGTTTGCACATAATATGGCAGAAAAAAGAAACTCTTAAGTGGTTAATATTGGTATCTAGTAAAGAATACAAATAAATACAAATTAAGTAAGTCAAAAGTAAAGTAATATCTGTGAATACATCTAAATTTTTGATTTCTGGCTTCTCTCCAACATCTTAATAAAAAAAAAAATTGAATTTTTAAAATTGTGTCGTACTTAATCATAGTATTTAATAAAGTCACTTTTTCACCTTTCAGAACCCAGAGATGAAAGTTATATTTGCAAGTATTTCTCTCTACGAGGATATTGTCCCCGTGGGAATAGTTGTTCTTTTGAACACATTCCTTTGGCAGAAGGTGGTAAGTTATTTATCAACTCTTTCTTTTAGTTATTCAGTGAATTAAGCTGAACACAGCATAATTTTCATAGCTTAAGAGGAAATACTTATTCTCTTAAAGCCTCTGCAAGATATTAAATCCTTCACCAATGAAATAATTGAAACAAATATTTTTACTCTTAACTTTATAAAAATATAATTAATCTTAGTTTGCTCTTTAAGAAAAATGACTTATCCGAGTTAGACAGAAATTGGCGTAATTTTATTAGAAGTGATCTCTTCCGGGGTCAGTATATCAAGAGAGGTCTTTGCACATATATTATTCCTGCAGCATGTATATTAACTCCCAGTTTAAATTGAGACAATTTTCATAGATTTTTTTTTCTAAGTTAGTTAGCATAATTAATCGAGCATCACATATTAAGCTGTTAATAAATTTTAAAGTATGACTAGACTGATGATTTGTATTGAATCAAACTCTTCGTTATTTGCATAATCGATACTTTCAGCTAATAATTTTAAATTACTGTTAACTCATTGCTTTGGGTGATTCAAATAATGGATGGCAGATAACTTATTAAAGGTAGTGTATTAGTAAAATTAGCAGAACTTGACTAAACTAGTTATTCTGAATAATATATATTCTTGGCAAATAATCATGGGTAACTTATAAATAACAATGACTTCCATTAGTCTAGGTAATCCTACCAAAGTTATTATTCTAGAATGTCTTACTCTGATTATTTGGGGTTAATGCCAAATTAGCTAATCCAATAATGTTATCAAACTGATTAACCTAGCATCCAGTATTTGTCTATATATTGTTACATCTGTTTATCAGTATAATTGATGACCTTGGTAGATAACATTGAACTTTAATTAATTTGGATATATCATGTATTCTCTACTCAGGTTAATTATTTTTTTTGACATATAGTATTAGGTTATTTATGCTATCAAATATCTTTGATCTGAATAATACCTTAAAACAAAAACATTGCATAAAAATGAAACAAAAAAAAAAGATGCATTTTTAATAATTTTATATATTCTCGTCAATTAATTCTTTTACGATTAAATTTTAAGCTATTTTTTAACAGTTAAATCTGCAGCCAATTTCTTGAGAAACTGATGGGGAAATTAGCAGAGTGTAGTATGCAGAAATGAGAAACGGGTAGAAGTAATCATCATTTATTTTTAAACGCATAGATGTAAGACAATTATAATGACACAGACATGAAGACATTTACAAGCACATAGTTAGAATTACATATCAAGCCTCTTACCAGCTCTCCGTGACAAAAGACATCCATGGAATTATGAGACGTATTGCAACATAATATCATCACAATTGCTTGTGATTGGTTGAATATTAAATGAGGAGAAAGAAGGAAAGTTAACTATCCCCCTTTCGCAGTTAACTTTCCACCAAAAAAAAAAAATGCAAAACAATAATAAAAATCAAACATTAATAACATTAACACCAATTAATTTACAGCAATTGCCATGCTTTTGGAATGTTCAAGTCTTAGTTAAAATGTCTGCAACCTTTTGATCAGTTGGAATGTAATTTGTCTTTATTTCACCACGTTCATGAACTTCACGAATGTAAGGACATCAAATGTCAATGTGCTTAGTGCGTGAATGAAAAATCGGATTTTGAACAAGTTTTTGAGCTGCTTGGCTGTCAGGAAAAACAACAGTTGGAGTTGCTTCTGCTGAGTCATGCAACTCATTTAGAAAATGGTGTAAATAAACAATTTCTTTGGCCTATTCAGACAGTGCAATATATTCTGCCTCAATGCTGGAAAGAGCAACTCATTGTTGCTTTTTACTTTCCCATGAGATGGCTGCGTCAGAAAGTTTTAACACACAACCGCTATAAGATTTTCTATCTGTAATATCTGATGCTCAGGCAGCATCTACAAAACCAACTAAAGGCCTTTTTGTAGGACGGAATGTTAAACCACGTTTTTTTTGTACCTTTTAGATTTAATACTCTTTTAGCAGCTGTCCAGTGAGGCATACCTGGATTTTCGTTAACTTGACTTAAATAGCTAACAGCATAACAAATATCAGTAAGTACATGAGTGATCCAATTAAAGACCGATAAGGGTACAATGACATTTCAGCCTTTTTGGCTTCTGTTTCAGGACACATTTCTTTAGTTAATTGAAGTTATTAATCTTATTGAAATTAAAACTGCATACTTTTTAATTATAAGCTTAATAAAGCAATAGAATAAAATAAAGTTTAAATACAGTTATTAATCGTCAAAGCCTCATCAAGTTAAAATTTATTTTCAAGTCTTCAATTCCTAGAAATTTCTCTATTTCAAAAGATAGATTTGGACTTCATGCAAAGTTGAAATAAAATGCAGTTCAGTGTTTGGCATACAGTTGAATGATGGTGGTTGTATTATTTCATTTGTTTCCTCCCGAGCGGTGCAGTTATTTTCCTTTCCATTCTGAATCAACCTTTGTATTCTTTGCAAATTCCTTTGTATACCTTATTGTCTTCTAAATCTGTTCTTTAATTTTCATTTGTTGTTTCTGTTATGTGTGTGTCAGTCTCCTTTATACGTAGCTGTAGGGTTGGTTTCTTTCAGTTTTGTTTAGTTTCACACTCTTCTTTTTCAGCACTCTTGCTATTTTCCATATCTGTGTAATTACTGTTCATTTGAAGAAAACTTTGCTGCACTCTTTCGTTTTCATTAATAAAGAATAATTCCTTCATTTCAGCTAACTTTCAGTGAATAATTCCCTTGTTGCCGATCACATATAACATTTAGACGTTTGAAAGAAACAGCACAGAAATGCAATAAATTCTGTTTAGATAGACAACAGGGTAAATATTAAACTGGTATGAAATAGATTTTGCAAAATTTTCAATTTAAATAACTGTTTGGAGGTGTTTGGAATTGGTTTATTTTAGCTTTACATGTTATAGTATGTTGATTTTAGTATAATTTGATCTTTTTTACAGCATTAAATATGAAATGTATGATTTTTATCTCAATCTATAACTTCTTATTTCCATCTTGAAATTGATTCTTAATCTCTGTACTGCAATTTTTTTACATGTTCCATGTTAGGGATATGGCATATCCCATGGAGTCATGATTAGCATATGCCCAATGCCAAATTTCCTATTAATTCTAACTGCTTCTAAAACTGCTTCTTTGATCATTAAAGACTTCATTCCATTAAATGATGCTCTGCAGAGCATTAGGAATTTAATGATGAAGAAGTGGCAAAGTATTTGGACTAGGCACTTAAGGATTAATAATTTATATTGAAAACATAATATCACATTGACTCTTCTCAGAATTGGTCATACCAGATTAACACATAAACATTTACTTTGTTCAGAGCCTCCTCCCAGCTGTGTGAGGTGTCAATGTACTCTATCTGTAAAACATATTTTAATAGAATGTCCAAATTTTAAAATATGTAGACTTAACCAGTTTGGTAGAAATAATATCGCCTTAAAAGACTTGTTGGGAGAAACTCCCCATCCAAACCTCTTTTTGTTTCTTAATGATATTGGTTTTGACAAACTCATTTGAGTACTTCTTAAATCCACATACTTTTTTAAGGTCATTCAAAATTTGGTTTAGATTTTTAATGAATTTTTTATTGCCAATTGAAGCTTAAGAAATTCTATTTACCTTGTGTTTGGCGTAGTATGGTCAAATATGGCTCTTGCGCCAGAAAATACAACACAACCAACCTAATCCTTCAGTAAGCGTAGGTTACAGGAAATGTATTCCTACCTGGCTTGAACTCCATACTCCACCAACTGATCCAGTATGGCACTAGGCATGTTTCTGCAATTCACAATTTTATATATTTTGGAAAATTAAATCCGTGGATGACGAGCTAAAATTTATAATAAGTTTGAATTTTGGTAAAATGACATATTTAATTGTTACAAGTTTTTTTAAAACCATCTTTACAGAAATCAGATAGGAGAAGTTGGGTTAGATTGATATGCGGGAACATTGATACAGTTCTTAAATTTTGATGATTGGAATGGCCCAAGATGTTCATATCCCCTCATATATATGCCACTGTAACCCTTAGCACACGGTAACTTTTTCGGCCATGTTAAGTCAAAAGTTAATTTATAAATGAATCAAACTGCTAATCTTCTAATCAAAGTAAATTTTACTCTAAGTACGTGTTGTGTGATTTCTTTCACTAATTACGTTTTCCTGCCAGGGAATCTACTCCAAAGGTAGGAAAAAACATTATTTTCTGAACTATATTAAGTTTTGAGGTTTTTTAGCTTTGATTTTGCATGACCACTTGTTTTAAGTAAAAAAGTCTCTTGGGGCAGATTGATACAGTTGGCTCTGGATCACATTGATACGTATCTTCTGTGTGTTATTAGTTGTTTTAAACAATGAACATGGTTTGAATTTCATTGCAATAATGAAAAATATTGTTGTAAATTAGCTTTAAAATATTTTTTATGAATATATTAAAATTTGAAAAAAAAAAAAATGCACGGAAACTTAATATCATCGAAAGGATAATTTTTTGTATTTTTAGATGGTGTGAAAATTATTTTTGTACTATATTATATCCGTAAGTCATCAAGGAAGAACGCGAAAATTTCCCTTAATTTTTAATTAATTAAAATTTCCAAAAATGGCTTCGAGGCTCACATTCCCTCCCTCCAAAGTATTTTTAGCCACACACACATTCTCCTTTAAATTATTATAAATTATTTCTGAGGCATTGTTACTTCAATTTTCTAGTCGCATTAAAAATGTTGAATTTTGATTAAAATAAAAGTTTGTTACTTTATTAAACTTCTATACCTTGATTTGGAATATAAAGTTTATTGATTAAACACCTTTTGTTTTGATCCCAGACCTATTAACCATCATTATTTTCGATATTTCTGTGTGTATCAATCCATCTGTTGTATGGGGCAGATTGATACAAATCCATTTTTAGGAAAAAAGTAATAAATATTTTATTTCATTTATGACCAAAACTTGACTGAAATCCTATATTAGATTAACAAATGCATAAATATAGCGTATTAGTTCTAATTATTATTGTTGGTAAAATCATTTTTTAGCTTTCCAAAAAAAAAAGTGTATCTATGTCCCCGTGTTCCCCCTAATTCATGTTTATGTGCATTGACTCAACTTTAAGTTGCATAGCACCTAAGTATATTTAATAAAGCTACATATCATTTATCATTGTAAAGCCTGATATTATGATAAAAGAGCATTAGCTTTTCAGCATTTTCAGGAAGAAGTCGATTCCATTTGTTTTCACATATATTAATAGCTTCAGAAAGTAAATGCTCAATATATACTGTGCTTGCAGGAGATGAAAGATAGTTTCTTGCTAAATTTGCAAATTTTGAAAATTTTTCTGCATTTTTCCTCCCTCCAATTAAGTGGACACTTCATCCTAGCTATTAGAAGTTCTTTATAAAAATAGGAATTTACTTCTAACAATTTTAATTTATCCACTGATTTTTCTTCCAAGTTTGTCATTGTAATTTTCTGCAATGATGACTAATTTCTGTGAAATTATCCCAAAATGAAGAGAGTTTCTCATTTCTTATTATTGGGATTAAGGTATCTAAAATGTTACAAAAATGCATCAAAGTGTCAACATTTTTTTAAATATACAAATAATAAAAAATGTTTCATTAATCTTTATTTTTTTCATTTAAAATTTGAGAAGTATTTTATTTACAATTAAAAGTGAAATGTTTTTAAAAGTGAGTATTCGGCCGGAAATTTGGCCAAATATTTGATATTCAGTTATTCGGCAAAATCACTATTTGTTGGATCCCTACTTGCTATCTGACCACAGTTTAAAATTATGAGGTTCATACTATAATAGCCCTGATGTTGCATCAAAACAGATGTTAATCTAACTGAACAATATCATTCTTCTGTGTCATTGATTAGTTAAGTAAGTATTTGTGATATAAGTCGAGTGAAAAATTTTTATTAAAAATTGCCTGATTTTATTACAATTTGTTAAATTCTGTGAAAAAGTTCTGAACTGAAAAATGTGAAGTAAAATCATATAACCATTATAGCTGTCTAATTTTTTTTTTCCGAAATGCTTGTAAATAGATAGTAAATGTAAGCCTTCTTTGGAGTTTAAAGAGTTAAATAATAGATAATTGTAGCCTCTTTGAAATAAAACTGTTGATTATAAGAATCCTATTTTTTTGTATAATATTATAAGAGTTGTTATTCTTTTTTAGGTGTTACTAGAGATCAAGAAGAAACCTATGCTCTAGACCCGATTCCGGCACTCCCCAAGTCTTCTAGTTATGTTATGGTTCAAGTGTCAGCTGTGATAAATCCAGGGTTGTTCTACTGTATTTTGCCGTTTGGAGATAAAACCGTAGATGAAGTGGATGCTCTTGCCAAAAGAGGTATAAATGGAAAGGAGTTTTTTTTTTTTAATTGTAAGGTGTTGTAAATATAATTTTTGTACAATAATATTTTTGGAAGTTATTACCAAATTCGTAATTGATTGAAATTCCAAAGAAATTGCTCTGAGGTGCTCAGTCCCACCTTCCAATGTCTATTACTGCCGAAATCAGTAACTCTAGGGCAACCTGTTTGCAGTCTAGACCAGTGGTGCACAAACCTTGGTTCACAACCCCCAAAGGCGTAGCAAGAATTTTTTTGTGGGCCGCTAAATTCCCCCAAAATTTATTTAACAATAAAAAATATAATGTGTTTCTTCAAGAAACGTGCTCGCGATGCCTCTGGGGGTCGTGAAAAAATTTTATGTAGAGTGAGGTGGTCACAAATGAAAATAGTTTGCACACCACTGCTCTATACTACTGACAGACACGCTTGCACACTCACATTTGCTTTTATTATTAGCTAAGAGTATTTAGTTTGCATTTTTATATATTTTTTGTTTTTACAGTGTTTTAGAGATGTAAACATTTCATTGCTTGTATTTTTATATATTTTTTATTTTACTGGGTTTTAGAGACTCGTAACTAACACTCTTTCTCATTTTCATTCTTGATAACTTTTTAGATATAAATTTTATGGGTTTTGAATTTTGAACCAAGGTTCAAATTTAATCTAAAGTTGAATTTGTTTCATTATATCTTTGAACAATTATTACGAAGAAAAAGAAGTTCAAGGCATAATTTTTAGATTTTTCTCTTATCTTAAACTCTCAATATTTTGTGCAGATTTCTTACTTGTATTTTTATTAGTCAAGTTAATTTTGTTTGTTTTTTATAGTTTTTAAAAAATTATTTAAAAAATGATATGATAAATGATTTAATTTTTTTGAAAATTATATTTTGCAGGTCGTGTTAACGAAGTGTGGATGAAGGATGAAGTCAAAGCCCTTTTTGAAGACATGAGGTTTGATACTTTTATATTATATTTTTTAGCTTAAAATAATCCTTAATAAAAGATTAATGGAATTTGTGAATTAGCAACATAAAAATAATTTTTAAAAAACGAAATTACCTAAAATAACGTGGAGTCCATCTAATTTTCGGAGTATGCTTATGGAAAAGAGAATTTGTCCCTTAAAAACCCAACTCTCTGTATGAGAGTTTGCAGATTGAATTTACATTGTAATTACATTACGGATTGTATGTACATGATTTATACCAACCTCCAATTGAAAGCAACAAATTTTCTGTAATCTCTGTATTGATATAGGGTAGATAGTATAAACTTATTGATACATCAAATCTAGTGATGGATAAAATTCTGAATTATGACTTTATTAAGATAAATACCTTATCTTATTGAATAATAGTTATAATTCTTAAAATTTAGCAAAATTATTGAAGTCATGTAGTTCAAATAATCTTCTTCTGAATAATATCAAACTTCTAAACAGTTTATAATTTAGATATTCCTGTCATTGATCTAATTTTTAAGAAGTTAAAATTTTATTTTGAAATAAAACCACATAGTTTTTCCCTTCAAAAGCTTAGTAATTTTTTTATAATATTTTATGTTTATTTTCACTAATTGAGATTAATTCTTTGGGATATATTTACAATAATAAAATTAATAGGTTATGTATTTTTATATAAAATGTGAAAACAGAAAGAAGTTCAATCTAAGTATGTTAATTATTGTTTTTAATTTTGCATCTTCAGCAGGGTTGTCGATTTTTTTAATTTTTTTCAAAAAAATCGATTTATTTGATTTAAATCGGATTTTTTTGATTTAAATCAAGATTTTTTTGATTTTAATGATTTTTTTAAAACTATATATATATATATATATATTTAACATTTGTATATTAGACAATGAGCCCTGCAGTCATAGAATTATATACATATATATTACATCATACCAGTCATTAAGTTGTACTTTCTTTAAAAAAAAAAAAAATTAAAAAATTTAATTCAAACATGTAACAACTATTTAAAAAATATTTGTGTGCACGCGCACACACAAAAACATTCCCTTTTATAAGTATAGATCATAGTTTAAATTGCACTGTGTAGATGTTTGTATTTCGTTTGAAGCATTTATATGTAGGGTAGAAGCTCCAGTTTTGGCCACATTAAGAGAAAATTTGAAATGGAAACTTCACAGTGGATGACTGTTTAAAGCATATTAAATCATATTTATACTATTCTTTAGCAAATTTTATTGGCTTTCTGCTAGTTATAAAATTTTTCTGTAGAATATTTTAGATTTTGAGTTATGAATTCTTAAATAAATTAACCCAATTTACACCAGTTTTAGCCACCATGCATCAGTTTTGGCCACACTAATATTATATTTTAAGACATTTTAATGAATTTTTATGCAATATGTATTTCAGTACATTATTTTCTGTTATTTTAAATGCGATTTTTTTGATGAATTTATAAAGATATGTAATAAAATTTACCTAAGCTGATTTTAGCTGCGATTTCAGTTTAAAAAAAAAGAAAACAGGAATGTAGAAACAATAATTTAATTTGGTTGATAAAATACAAACAATAATTTAATTTAGTTGATAAGATACAAACAATAATCTAATTTGGTTGATAAAATACAAACTGCATATACTTGCGTAATTTTTTTTTTTTTGATAAAATATGAAACAAAAAATGGGGAGAGTAATAAACTTATATTGCAAAAGCATAGATTTTTTTTAAATCTTACAAATCAAGAATGTGCATTATTATACTCACTAACAATATCCATAAATATATATTTTTGCAATTTTTAATTGCAACATTAATCAAATTCATTAGAATCATTTTTAAAAAATTAGAGCAATCCATGCATATAAAAGAATATTCCTTATCATTCGAGTCAGGTTCCTCAAGTTGAAATTTTCTAACATAAATGCGAGGTAAATATTCAACATGGAGATGTTTTAGACATTCATCTTGAATGGCCTTAACTGCATTACCAACTTTAGATGGTGAGTAGCAAAACTATTTATGGAAATGCTACCTGCCTTCTTATTTTTAATTGGAACCATTATTATGTAAAATGAAAACAAAACCAAATCAGTTACTTTTATTTTAGAAACAAAACTAAATCGGTTGCTTTTATTTTAGAAACAAAACTAAATTAGTTTATTTTATTTCATCCAGATATTCTTAAATTTACGTAATGGCTAAAAACACAATAATGAAGTTATGTGGCCAAAACTGGCACATATAATAAATTTAAAGTACCAGTTTTGGCCGCCACCCATTTAATCTTAAAAATAATTAATTTTGATATGAAAGCAGAATAAAAAGAAAGCTTACCTCATAAACCCTAAGTATAATCAGTTTTAGATTAATCATTTAATTCTGAGAACTTGATGATGAAAAACTGCAAATACTTGTTCCTTAACAAAAACCTTAACAGTTGTGTGTATATAATACATGATCACACATTTAATTTTTTTACAAGTCGCATGTTTGAGAAAAATGAACCAGTCATAGTGAAAATAGTAAAATATTGTTTAAAGTATTGGAATGCTTCTCATTAGTTAATTTAAAATTATTAGTTAATTATTAATTAGCTAATAATAATTGGAAAAGCAGATTCAATGTGGCCCAAACTGGTGCAGTGTCCAAAAGTGGAGCATCTACCCTATTACTTAATTATCTTGCATTTGAACAATATTGCAATATAGAAACTTTGTTGTCCCCAACACTATTTAGTTTTCTCCAATATTAAAATGAAACTCGTCGCATTTTACTATATTCTTTCTTTATGAACATGATCCTTTCACAATATTTATTTTATTTTATAAAAAAGGAGCATCTCATACTTTGCATTTTATTGTGTTGCTCATTAGAGATCTATTTAAAATCTAATTTGCCTTGTGTTCTCAAAAATAAAGATATGGAAGTACTCTAGTTATATCAATTCAATAAAATATTTTTTTTATATTCTACATATTCTTTCTTTAAATATATATTTAAAAATATTTTAAAATCACTATTTAAAGGTACATGAACAATTTTATTTCATTAAAGCAGATTTACTAATTATTTTTTTATTTATTTTAAATGTCTTTAAAATAAAGTGATTTAAATCAGTGATTTTTTTAAAAAAAATCAGTTGATTTAAATCAGTGATTTTAATCAACTGATTTAAATCACCACAACCCTGATCTTCAGATATTCATTTATGTATATCTTTGTTTCATTTTCAGCTAAATTTACTCAGTTATTTCTTTATTAAAGATTGATATTTTTTTATTTAGTGTTTTAAAAGTTCTGTAATAATCAAAATTGTGAGAACTTCTTGAAATTTCATTTTGCAAATTTGCTGTCTTGTAAAATGCTTCATATCTGACCTGTTACGGGTGATGATATTAAATGTTGATTGGATGCTGAATTCGTTATAAAAAATTGTCACTTGCACACTTATTTAATTGAAAAGAAATGCAGGTGTGATTCATTGTCGTGGAGATGTGTGAAGTTGCATAAATGAAGTCATAAAACTTTCTAAATAAGGGATCAAAATCCTGTTGGCTCCGAAAATTAGTACTGTTTGATAGTAAAAGTTACCCAGCTGAATACTATTATGGAGATACATCAGGATTGCAATTTTAATAGCTTACCTTTTTATTATTAAGGAAATATTTTAATTCTTCATATGCTGTATTCTTTTAGGATTAATTTCAATACAAGAGCCAAGTTCTTATGTTTTTAAACTATGCAAGAGCATTTGTATTTAACTTAACATGCTTTTACTGAAGTTTCAAATAAATGTTTGTTTTTGCATTCAGCTGTATTCTTACTTTCTAATTTTTATTTAACTGAGTTTTTATTTATTTATTATTATTTGGATTCCAGGAATTATTATTCTAACTAGAAAATCACCTGTCATGGTATGACGGGTGCAAATTGCCTCTTCATTCGAGAGATTTCCCGTCAAATTTGACATGTTTAAATAGATATATATGCGAGAGAAATGTTTAACATTGATTGAAAATAAATAAAATAAATGTATGTTTTATGACAGCTTGTGATGGAGTTTTGGCTTAGATGTGTCTTCTATAAGTGGCTGCATCTACTGCACGAATCCTGTCCAGCGATTCCTGGCTTTGCCTCGCTAACCATCTCGCTTTCCTTTCTTTTGTTATCCGCTGTCTTTTTGTGATGGGTTCTTTGTCGGTATTCATCGTAAATATAGTAAAGTAATTCATGATTGTAAAATATTAAATTAGTAAAAATATATACAAATTATGTACATAATAATTCAATAACATGAAATTCTCAGCTTGTCAAACGTAAGTTAAAATTTCAAAGGAATTCTTTTTCAAAATTCTAATCAAAACAAAGCACTTCTCTACTTGTCAAACGTTGCCAAAATATATTGTCAAATTATATCGTCATGATTGCAATAAATAATCAGATGCATCCTGGTGTCCAAACTATATCACATGCATGATATACCACTGTCTTGATTTACTACTTTCTATTAAAGAACAGAAATTAATTTAAAACATATGATTAATATAATTTAAATTTTCTTGGGAAC
Source organism: Araneus ventricosus (assembly GCA_013235015.1). Classification (NCBI taxonomy): domain Eukaryota; kingdom Metazoa; phylum Arthropoda; class Arachnida; order Araneae; family Araneidae; genus Araneus; species Araneus ventricosus. The sequence continues at coordinate 17,384 of BGPR01012482.1, forward strand.
TATTGATCATAGCAAGATAAATTTTATATCAGTCGATAGCAAATTTTATTTCTCTATTTTAGAGCTATTAAATTTGAAATTAGAATAACAATTACTTTTTAAAACTACTGAAATTTAAGTGCTCTAACAATGAAATAATGCTGTTGAACGTCTTGCAGTGCTATTGCGCAAATTTTATTGTTGGTGACTTCAGAGCGGTACCGTATCAGTGAGAGACAGATCTGTGCTATGTTTTCAAACGATGCAAGAGCATTTGTATTTAACTTAATGTTCTTTTACTGAAGATTTGAAGTTTCAAATAAGTGTTTACAGGTGTGACTGTTGCTGAAAGTTAATTATGAAATAAATGTTTCTTTTTGCATTCAACTGTTTTCTTACTTTCTAATTTTTATTTAACTGAGTTTTTATGTATTATTATTATTTGGATTCCAGGGATTATTATTCTAATGCCCCCTTCACTGAAAATACGACTGTTGCTTTATCTTATGGAACCATTGTTGTTGCCTGGCGTCGAGTAGACTGTTCTTGGCATAGAGCTCGAGTGCTTGATGTTTCAGATATTACTGGTCCAGCAAGGGTATGTATGCATGTAGTGTTTTGTTATTCATGTAGTTAAAGTTACTAGTTTTTTAATATGTGTCTTTGAACTCAAATTTATGCATTTTCACAGATGTATACATTTTAGAATAATATTTTTAAAAATTTGATACATTTTTCTCCATTTGCATATGATCAGATAAAAAAGTACTGATATAGTGAAAACCAGTTTGGTTGAGTTTTTATTTTTAATCAATATTCTGGTCTGATATCTATTTTATATTTTATGCACCCTTCCAATATTTTTAAAAAGCTTCTATTGTGAGAAAACTGATCGAGTGGCAATCATAGAAACCACCAAACTAAAACTGGTCTCTACTAGCTACATTTCTTGAACAGTATGAAAGTGTAATGAAGAAACCTTTTTTATCCAATATTAATGTATTTCTGATAGGAAAAATAAATTTGCACATCTTAGTTAAAGCAGAATTCTTTATCATGTTATTTTTTTAATTAATACTATACATTCAGATGTTTGATTAAATCAACTAAAAGCATAATTAGATAGAATAACAAGCGATGTAACTACCTAATTCTGTGAGGAATTGGTAAAATATTTTAATTTATGGTTAAATTCATTATTAATTTAAAATAAAATGTCAAAATAAATGAGTTAGAAATAGAAGCAGGCCTCTGATTTCCACTTAATCTCTATTTGGCATGCATTCCAATATGTCTTTAGTGTGAAAATATTTATCTTTTATTGGTTGCCAATTCATATACTGACTTAATATTTTCCATTGAAAAATTTGCATGCTTGAATGATAAACATAATATAAAATGTAAATAAGGTACAAAAACAATTCTTTAACTCCAAATGGAAGAGATTATTCTATTTGCAAATTTAGAGGTTGATACCATCTTTATTTGTAAAAAAATAAATTGGTAGTGAAATTCAAAACTTGATTTATTTTTGAAAATGTTGAAAATTTATTGTCTGGCTTTAATAATGTTCTGAACCCAAGTATCTTAAAAACAGCTATATTTCATGTTTACAGAACATTTATTTACAAAATGATGCATTTTTTGATACTATTAGCTGTAGAAGCCAGAACCATTTTACAGACGTTGAGCTAGGCTGATGTAGCCTGCCATTTTCCGATGTGTCACATTTCAAAATGAAAACCATTTTCTTCTTCCTGCTTAAATCAATGATTCCATCTGGTCCAATTGAAGAATTCTGATTTTCTCTCTTATACTTAACCTCCTTGGTTAAGGAATGAAGTGGTTTTATAGAAAATCTAATGTTTAAAAATTATTTTAAATGAAGTAGGAAGGAAATTTTAGTTCCAGCATTGTTGATTTTTTTATAGTTGCAACAATTATGATATAATTTATTTTGTTTTTTTAGGTTTTCTTTGTGGATTTTGGAGATGAAGACTGGGTTCCTCGGAAAAAAATCAGACAGATTCTTCCTCGATTTTTCCACACACCATTTCAAGCTGTCGAATGCCACCTGTCTGATGTAGAGCCTCTTGGCTTTGAGATTGGAAGGAAATGGAGTCCCGAAGCTGTGTATGAACTCCTATATATATTTGACATTTTTTATTTGATAAAAGACTAATTTCAAATACACATTTCAAAGACCTAAAATATAAAAGTTGTTAATGCTTCAGGAATGTAGGCAACCTGCCAAAAGAGATTCTTTCCAGAGGCAACAGACCAGACGCAAACAGCTTTTTTTTAGTGGTTTCCTGCTTTTTTTATTTATGTAGATTTAATAGCAATACCAGAATTAATTTATTTCTTCATTATCAGTGGATTTTTTAATGGGAATTTAAAGCTGTACTTTTTTTTTATTTGGAACTGGGAACAGATCTCCTCAGAATAGAAAACGGAACTCAGTTAATATTAAAAAGAAGTTATGTTAGAATTAATTTTTTTTTCATCAGTTCTGTTTTTCATGCTTTTTTTTATTTTTTAAGCATTCTGTCTGTCTACAAATTAGTATACACACCATGGGATACTGTTTGGATTCTGAGTTATGACATGGTTTTTTTTTTTTTTTTAAACTAAGTTCAACATTTTCTTTTCTTTTATGTTGATTCATTGAAGTGGGAACTCCTTTAGAATCAATTTATTTTTCCACTTCTGGGAGATCTTTACTTTCGTTTCAGTTAAAAAGGCTCTTTCTTTTTCATACTTAATTTTGGAAATGAATATTTATATATTTTGTAAAACGAAAGTTAGTGTCAATTGATTCATCATTTCTGTTATTCATGCTTTTTTTTTTTATTTTTTAAACATTCTGCCAATGTGCATGAGATTTTCTTCTACAATTTTCCTTAATAAACCTGTGTCAATCAGATCTGAGATATTGTTGGCAAGCTAAAAGCCTGTCTTAGACAGGCACAAGTCTTCTAGTTAGTATTAATCAGCATTTCTTTGCAGAGAAATGTCTTACTGTCATAGATAATTCAGTAATAAAATTGTCATTGGTTGAAAAGTGACAATGTTAATGGATAGGATGTAGATATTTGTTGAGATGAATTTTAAAAAATGGAATGTAATTTTTAAAATAAGCCATATGCTTTTTAAAGTTTATGTAAATTTTTCTACTATAGAAAATGTAAAAGTGCAATTTCATTTTGAACATTAATCTAAATGTCATTTTTTAATATAAATTCTGTAAAAAAAGATGTTTTTTAAACTTTTTTTTACTATCAAAGACTGAAGAGAGGGACCTTTTGTTCTTTATAGGGAGTCGAAGTTTATATTTCCCATATTATTTAGTATTATTCATTTTTTAAAGAAATTGCTAATGTCGCTGTTTTTTTTTTCTTTTGGAGGGGGAACTAGAATTTTACGGTCATCAAATAATCATTTTTTTTATTTCCCTTTGTAAATGAATTAATAGTTTTTTTTTTTTAAATTCAAAAGCTAAAGTAATCAGTTACACAATTGGAAATTCTTAAGTTACAAATTTTGCTATGCATTGAAAAAAAAAGGAAATTTCTTAATCTATAAACTTGCATACTAAAATTTTCTTATGCCTACAATTTAAATTGCATGTAATGCATATCAATATTACGGAAGTCATTTAGATTCTTTGAATTTTTTTTGACTGCATAACTTTCACAAATGAGAAAATACCATTTTTTAAACATAATTTATCCCCTTATCTTATATTCTTCATATATTTAATTTTACAGATACCATTTTCAGCAGTTGGTGGCTTATGAAGCATTATTAGCACATGTGATATACAGGTATAAATATTTATCATTTCATGTGAATTGCACTTTCTGTGTTATTAAATTTCAATGATAATTTGATTCCTGTTTTCTTTAAAGGAGTGAAAATATTCTTCATTTAACACTTAAAAAGACAAATGAAGATGATCATCGTTCCATTAGTGAGAGTCTTGTAAGTGAAGGATTTGGACAGTATGTGGCTTTTTCTGCTTCTCCAAAAAAGGAATGCAAATATGTGCCTGGTTAGTGCCTGTGTTACAAGTCAAAGTATGGGACATTCATTATTTTGTGATGTGTGTAATTATGGAAGTCATAAAAACGTAATAAAGCTTTATTTTTTGTTTCCAGTAAATCATTGTCTGTTATTATTTAATTCATTTTTCCTACTTTATGAGAGTTAGGAAATTGTGTGCAGTTGCAAGTTTCCGATGACAGTAAAATATTTCAGAAATTGATTAATAAAGTCATTTTAATTAAATTTTGTTTCCATATGAGAAAACGCCATCTGGCAGCAAATTAGAAAAACTAAAAGAATTGAGATGGTAAAGAAAATATCTCATAAAAGAAAATGGTGTTATGTTACCAAAATATATTTTTGAACCCTCTTCTTTAATTCTCAAAAAATTTATAAATTACGTTGTTTTAAATATTGTTTTTGGATAAATTAGAATGAATCTACAAGGACTATTTTGGGATAGACCAGGCAATTTTGAACATTGGTCAAATTATGACCACACCTCACTTTCCAAATTTCCATACCACATCAACAAGAGGGTGCTTGATTCCTGAGAAAACGATGTACCAGGTGTACATGTATGGTGCAACTGCAATGGAATCGTATATCAAACCCGAGACGACTCCAGTTCACCATAGCTGTATATATTTGTGTACTATAAGAGCATATCTCGACTAATAATAAAGGAGAATGTGTGCACGTCTATGTGTTGGTCCTCAACAGGGCAGACTGCTAGACTTGGTGATAGGAGATTTGACACAAACATACTTTGAAGGGTGGGAATGTACACCTCAGAGCCCTTTTTTTGAAATTTTAATTAAAACTTTAATAATTGGGCGAAATTTAGTTTCATAATTTCTGAAAATATAGCACAAAAATCATTTTTACACCACCCGAAAGTGCAAAAAATTACCTTTCCAATGATATCAATTCAATTTCTGTACAATGTTTTCTCGAATTTTTAAAAACATTTTTTGGCATAATTTACAACAATACTTTTCATTGCTGTGTTTTCATTGTTTAAACAAATATTTATTTGCATATTTCTCTTTCATTGTTGTAATCTGAGATAGGATCCTAATACATTTTGCTTTCATATTTTATTCATCAAGATTTTTGTGAAATCTGTAAACCAATCTCCGAGTTATTGCTTTGCTTACATTAAGAAATATATCCATTAAGCTGAATGGTTTTGGTTGCTATGTTTTCATGCTTTAATCCAGCTAACATGCCACTGGCCAAAAAATGTGCTGCGTCATTTTAATGTCGAGATCAAATGCATATTTTACAAGAGGAATAAGAAAGTGAAGATAGTGCCAACAACATGGAATTAGAAGTTACATGATATGGTCAGTTATTTGACTCCATTAGCAACATTTTAGTAGACAATGAACAGAAGGGTCCAAGGTCACTAATAGAACATGGGTTAAATATCTACCACAATCTGAAGTTTAAAATTACGTTAAGAGAACCATGAATATAAAATTATGCAAGATTCAACTGAAATCATATTCCTGGCGAACAAGTTGGTCGCCGAAGGCGGCTTGTAAGAAATGAATGGAAGACAAACATCTAAATTCAATTGCAGTGACTAGCACATTTATTCAGTTTAATATTACAAGCCACATTAATAAGTTGTTAAAAATGTAAAACCAAGATTACTAAGTTAAAAAACAAATAGTCAACTTGAATTTTTTGAGAAACACTAAAATACAAAAATAATTACTGAAGTTATTAACGGTAAATATATCAAGATAATTTCACATATAAAGTGATTGTACATCAATCACATAAATCAATAATGTGAATGCCTGTTAAATAGATTGCTTTTAAAATGTTTCAAGTTATTATTTTGAGAGTAATCTTTTCATAGAACATTAATGCTTTTATTGGCCCTTACACAAATTTTAATAATCATTTTGTCAATTTTACTCCGAAATAAAATTAGTGATTTAAAAATATATAAAATTCAAGTCAAGTTAACAATAAAACTAATTTACATTAATAAATGTTCAAAAAATTCAATCAGTAATAATAGCACACAACAAAATACTTTGTAATAAAGTTTTAAAAAATCCCCATTTATAAGGTAAATAATACCAGAAGGATAAAAATAAATTACAGATTTACACAAATTAGAACATACAAGTACACTGAAATAAATTTCATCAAATACTCATGAGTTACAAACATGACAACTACATATTTTACTCATATAAGCAATAAAAAAATTACATATAACTACACATATTTGTAAATAAGATTAACAAATACTATAAAATTTCCTAAGGACTTGAAACAAATAACATTAATATAAGATTCTTAAAAGTCATATTAGAGATCAGTGGAAAACTCAAATTTCGAAATCAAAAGAATCGCTTTTGTTCGAATCCGGTATAAAATGAACGTACATTTAACTAATCTCAACTTGTCTTTCAGCTGTGAATAAAAAGTGTGGCAAACTAAAATTCAATAAATGAAATATTTGAGTTTCATTAAACTTGTATGGCACAATAAAAATTGAGATACGCCAGACTTGTATTCACCACATCAACAAATTTAAACTGCTATGTACATAACATGTATTTATCACTGTATTAAATAGATTAAATATATATGTATATACTCAGAAAGAGATTTTAAATCACAGATAATGTAGAGTATAACACACAACAATACCTACGTCTGAATACAACACTTGGTTAGAGTGTTTGCAGACATGACAAACTATACTAACACACTACCAAGAAACTGTCAAATAACCCAACACACTACAGAGAAAAATAAATCAAACATACAAACGACTTTGTTACATGTATGATAAAAATAAAATAAACATTAAAACATGATGTAATCGATAATCTCATTCTAACATTTCAATTAACATATTTTCAAACACCGTGTGTTTTGAATATAGATCCTGAAGAAAAAGTTTATAATCACTTGAAAGAAAAATCTTTGTTAGTTCATGGAAAAAATGTATATTGAGCAAAATAAGTAAATCGTTTAAATATAAGTAGTTAATAAACGAATTATTTCCAACACATATATTTCATATATACATATGCATTTATAATTTAAATTCAGACATATAAATATTTTCAACCAAAACAATTCAAAGATTACATGAATCTACAGAAACTTATTATTTTTTTTGATAATAATTCCATTCAGCCTTCATATAATGAGCATTTGAAAATCCAAGTACAGAGACTCTCGACTTTCCAGCCTAGTTTTAAAAAAATAATTTCTGTAATAAAATGAGGAATAATTAACTTTGCCAAGGTTCCTCTTATGTGCTGTGTGCATAACACAGGGTGAGACATGCAAAATTTTCACACTAGTGTAATCATTAATCAATGAACAGTAAAAAAGTTTAAATATTTTTTGTACGAATTGAGAATGAATTAATGAATATCAGCAGGACAAGGTTATTAAAGCATAGTTGGGGTATGAAGTAAGCATTTATAGAACTCTGGGTTTCCCCCCCCCTTATCTGGTCTGCTCTTCTACCACATAAGACCAGACAGCCGAGAGTCCACAGTTTATCAAAATACTACTCAATACCATTGCTTTTCAACAGTTTGTGGTACTATCATAAATCTGAAGTCACTGGTTCAATAAATGAAAATACTTTTATCATTTATTTAAAAAAAAAAACACCTTTGTTTCAAAGGCTTCCCTAAGTAAACAAATAGTTTAGTTGATAATTCGAGGAAGCAGGGATAAAAATCTCCCAAATTTAAAAACTAGAACACCAAATATATCTACAATTAAATTTTTAAAGATCCAATTCTTATCCAAAACAATCTTCTGGAAAGACAACAACTACCTAATAATACGAAATTCTTTGATATAATGTTTGAAAAGTCGCATTAGTGAACAGATCTCAATGGTATTTATTGAAGGTACTGGAAAAACTAATCACAATGGAATGTATTACATTTTGGAATAGTTCAAGTCATTCAAGCATTAAATGACTTTGATGGCACAAAATTAATTTTGTAAGCAACAGAAAGAAATACAGATGCATCATTTCAGAATACAGTGAAACTTCTCTACGGTCAACCTCTGTTTCCAGAAAAAGTGGTTGCTTTAAAGGGAGATTCCATGTTTGGAAGTACAAAATATGTATTTAAACCAGCTTTAATTTGATATTTCTGATAAAGTGAATTTTAAAACTTATCTAAAGTAAAATGTACTAATTTCTTTTGAAAAAAGATAGTTTGTGTTTTCCTGGTTCTTCAAACTTCTCTGTTTACTTCCTTTTTCAGTTTTTTTAAAATTCGGAAAATAAATCTCGAATTGTTTCATTAGCAGTTGTTGAGGAATGGGCAATAATATCGAAGTCTTTTGAGCTCAAAATTTCATTTGCTGATGGTCGCAATCCATATAAGCAGCTTCTTTGTCAGAGTCTGAATCAGCACCTGAAAGGTACAAATACACTTTTGAATGCCCAACCGCGGTAGAGACTGAAGTTCCCTTTCCTCTTCACTTTCAGAAAGGAATTATAGTAGAACCCCGGGAATCCGAAATTTTGGATAATCCGAACATACTTTTTATAATTTTCTGAAAAATGAAGGAAAAATAACAATTACGAATCGGAAACAAAGCTAATATTTATTCCTAACTTAAAAGAAGTGTTCGAATTGGTCTTTAAGCATGAATACAGCACCTTAATTAGTAGAAACAAACTCGGATATCTTCTTTGTACCCCCAACTTGTTTGTCATTGTACCATGCTAATCACCACATGTTCTTTCCATACGCCTTCACATAGTACCCAGAGTCAATACTCTACTGCATTTGATATATCAAGAGTATTTTACGGAATTTCCCGTATAATCCAAATTCCCCGGAATCCGAACAGAGGTCAGCCCCAATTAAATTGGATTCCCGGGGTTCTACTGTATTAATTTCGATATGTTTTCGAATTTACGAATTTTTTTGTTCTTTCTTTCCACTTTTTTCTCTTAATAAAAGGTCCAAGGTCAGAGAGATGAACAAAATGCAATTAATTGAAGTTGAATGGGCGACCAGCCTGGCCACTCGGAGGAGTTTCAGTAGCAGTTAATAGAGGTTATTTTAACATTACGTCTATGGGCCAAAAAAAGTGGCTGTTCAGAGGGATTATCGCTAACCAGAGGTTGCCGCCTGGAGATGTTATACTGTAACAAAATTATCTTATATCAAAAGAATTCAAACAACAACGAGGAATGAAACAAAACAAGAATCAGCCGTAAGAGCTTCAACATACTTGCATAAATCAAACACCTCTTATTCTATGAATCATTTGATTCATATCAAGAAATAAAGAAGGAACATGAAAGAAAGATTTTACGACAAAGGATTTCTCTAATAAAATGTTAGATAAAATTCTTTTTTAAAAATATAACTCATTTGGAAAATGTATAAAGATATCCTAAGGAATAATATAAAGTAGTTCTTTCATAAAAACACAAACGAAACTTAATATAACTTAGTTTACAAATAAAACAACAATACATTTTTAACAATCAGTTAAATTTGAGTTCAGAAACAAGCTTCCTGGAATTTAGATTACAGTTGTACTTAAAATCAACATCCAAGTATACTGAATTCAAATACTAATCCTTGATATTCCTAAGATACTGGACTGCACACAAAGTTATCATTTGCATAATACATTTCTTCTCTCTCGGGAATGTATCATAAATTATAATCGACGGATTCTGATGAAAACAAAAAATAGTTAAAATACATTTTAGCTCAACAATATAATTTAAAAAACAAGATATACATTCAGAAGGAAAAAAAAATACTACAACTTTTCTTTAACAGTAATACTGAATTATAAATACCGAAAATACTGCATCTCATAATACGGGTGCATGTTAAACAGCTTGAAATAAAAATTAAAACCACATATTTGAAACAAGATAATGCATATTTAGTTATTACTTTCAGTCAAAGAAAAAAATATGTATACGTGATTTTAAAGAGTTTTTCTGAAACACACAAACATGTAGCATTTTTATGCACCACAAAATTTCATTATTTGATCCTAAAACACGTAAAAACAAACAAACAGAAAAACATTGAAAAAAATCTCTCTTCACAGCATTTTATGGTAATAAAATATTCACTTTTCAGATATTTTTTTTGCATAAACAGGTTTGAGGACAATCGGACTATAAAAAGTAATTCATGAAAATAATTTTTCATTACTTATATCTAATTTCAAGCATTGTGAAAATATTCATTGCAAAATAACACCACTTCTTTCATTTAAAGCAGCTCTGTAAGCAGTGTTTTCAAAATGGAAGCTTTAAAAGTACAAAATTACTCAGCCTTGCATAAAAAAAAATGCAAGATTATTTATGTTCAATAAATGAGTTAATTTTTCACTACTTTCACACATTTGTTTTGTTTCTAAACAAATAATAAAAGACAATACTTTCTAATTATTTAATATTCTTGAGCTTTTGTAATGAACAGAATGATCACAAGCACAGTTTGCTATTCTGTTATGGTGATAGCAGGTTCAGATAAAGGAAAGATCATTGTGCTGTCGAGGAGAGATTTGCATGTTGCATCTTTCTAATAACTATTTCTTTTATCACCCATCTATTTAAAATCGTTACTTTATTTTTAAATATAAGACGACAAATGAGATAATAATGATATAAGAAACAGTTGAAGTTTTAAAATTAGGAAGTGCATTATTTTTCATGTAATTAAGTTATAAGGCCATTACAAATAAATTCAGTTAAAAAACTGTACCATATTTACAGCATTTGTATAACATTGATGCTATTACAAACATATAAAAACAGCTACAAATTATGTCCAAATACTACACATAGTGAGTACAATTATAAAAATGTTCATCTGAAAACTGTCCTCATACAAGGAAAAATATTCTCATTTAAACGAATATTTTAGAAATCTGTTTTACATATTTTAGCAGAATTTAAAATTATTAATCTTAGAACAGAGCAAATGCTCAAAAATTAACAGAAGTAGTAATGCAGATTTAACTTAATTCATTTAGAGATTAAAATTCTCTTTTTACAACAATGCATCAGTACTTTTTAAAATGATGTTAAGCAGTAGATCAAATAGGGAAATAAAATGAACTAAATTTTTTAACTGTAATATAATTATTAAATAATGTTACACAAGAATTTAATCCAAAATAATCTGCTAATTCTTTTTTTTATGTATTTAAGCATATGCAAACAATTTGTTTTTAATTTCAGTCATCAAAGAATATGCTAAACATGACATAACTTTATATATCCAAGATTTTTTTAAATATAATAAATATTGTCATGGATTAGTCATAGATAAAGTACACAGTAATAGTTTTGTGCACTTTTACTAAAATAAAATATCAAATCATTTGATCAAAGATCATACATAAAATAAACAATTACTGGGAACACATAAACAAAAAATAGGGAACAATAGTTCCAAAAAACAATCTCATGAACATGGCTCACATTTTAAATACAGAACAAATACAAAAACACAATAGATGTAATCATATGTATATAAACCACACACACATACACGCATAAAAGGAACAATTACGCCAAAAACTCATTTAAAAGCTATGACTTCAACTATTTTGCACTGAAAATCCTTGCTGCTGCATAATGGCTCATTATCAAAGGTATCGCAATGTTCAGTTCTTCCGTACAGCAAATTATCATCTAGCAAAAGACCTTGCCCATTCCTAAAATAAGTAAATCAATTACGTTTGATTGATAGATCAGTAATACAACACATAACGAAGATATATCAATAAAAGTAAAGAAAAACAGATTTGTGGATAATTTAATAGGTTACTTCTCATGATATTTACAACTTAGAAAAAAATAAAAACCTTAACATTTTCAAAACGGTTCAAGATTATATGCAGCTCTAAATCAAAAGCATAAAATTTAATATTTTTAGCATTGTATTGCCAATAAATCAAATGGAATGGTCAGAATTGTTATAATTGGCTACAAGTTTGTCATAAATTTAGAGACAGAAAATTGAGTAAAATATATTCTTTGAATTAATTTTGTAAAAAATTAACTTATATCCAATTAACCGACATGTAAAACCTATTCTCTATTTTGCAATTAAACCTGGATATAATTAGAAGATGGTATACATTCCACTTTGAGAATACTATAATTGTTTGCTAATAACCAAGGGGATGGTTTATATGGATTTCCTGAAGATTCCTTCTGATAAATAGGGAATTTCAAAATGAAGAAATAAAAATGTAGGGAAATGTACACTGACGTTAAACCCACTTGCTAGAAACATAAATTATAAATGATTTTTCTTAAAACAAATAAAAGAATACTCATATATAGCCTGACCGAGTCAATTTAAAAATATTGCAAATTTTCATTCATTATATTGGTGATATATTTAGATTTAAAATAAACATTGACATATTTTGTATTGATCACAACAATACCTATGAGAAACATTTCAGCATTCTCTGAAGTGTGCAAGGAATATTTATTGAATATATTATTTGGTTAAATTTATAGTTGTTTTTCGACATGCAATACTGAACAAAAAAAATCGGTACTTACGTATTAACGCCACGGAGGCTACAGATTTGGCGGTTTTTGTACTTACGTATTAACGCCAATTTGGCGGTTTTTGTACTTACGTATTAACGCCAATATGGCAGTTTTTAAGTTCCGCCAATTTGGCGGTTTTTGTAAACAAGATTGCTCTTTATTGGCACATTACCGCCAATCTGTAGCCTCGGTGGCGTTAATACGTAAGTACCAAAAAATCATTTTATAATATCTTAATTGTTTTTTAAATGCCTGCATTTCACTACAGTCGAATAATACAGTATTGGTTGAATACAACATTAAGTTTGACTTTCTGGAAAATTCCATATAATAGAGGTTTCAATAAATAGATATAATTCAACTGCAGTTGATTCACGAATGAAAAGAATTTGTTCTCCAACTGTAAATGAACGTGAACACATTCAAGAGAAATCTTACCCAGCGCCAACATTTATCATGCGGTTATCTGCTGCCATGAATAACTTGGCCGAATGAGGCACATCTGAGCCACACTCGCTGCCAACCCAATGATACTTCTTTATATCTGGAACTATCGTAAAAAGAAATGTCTCCCCAGTGCCAAAGTATGTATGCCGTTTACTTTCCCCATCACATGAGTTTCTGGCATTCCAAGATGTAGAACAATAAGCACCAAATACCTATAAGACAAAAACCTCACATATCAGAAATTGTTGAGGAAAACAAAATTACTAATATAATAGCCCAGATCTGTCTCTCGGTAATGTTCTGATGTCACCAACAATAAAACTTGCACCACAGTACTGCAAGACGTTAAACAGCATTATTTCATTGTTAGAGAACCTACATTTCAGTAATTTTAAATTTAAAAGAGTAATTGTCGTTCTAATTTCAAATTTAATAGCTCTAAAATAGTGAAATAAAATTTTCTGTCGATTGATATAAAATTTATCTCACTATGATCAATAGTTCCTGAGAAATTTTAAATTATTTTAATCATATATTTCAAATTAATTTCCATTTTTTAATAGAAAGTAGTAAATTATTATCATGCGCGTGATATAGTTTGGAGGCAACTATGCATCTGATTATTTATTGCAATCGTGATGATATAATATGATAATATTTTTTGGCAACGCTTGACAAGCAGCGAAATGCTTTGTTTTGATTAAAATTTCGAAAAAGAATTCCTTTGAAATTTTAACTTTTGATTTACATTCGACAAGCTGAGAATTTCATGGTTATTGAATTGTAATAAAATTGTTAAACAACGAAAATACTTCACACAGAATGTTGTTTACCAAGAGGTTTTTTGAATAAAGAAATATGTAAATAAAAAAATATGTTTATTTTATTTGTTTTCAATTAATGTTAAACATTTCTCTTGCATATATATCTATTTAAACACGTCAAATTTGATGGGAAATCTCTCGAATGACAAGGCAATTTGCAGCCGTCATACCATGACAAGTGATTTTTTAGTTAAAAAAAATAAATAACATATGACACATTTTGCAAACAGCAGTCTTCATAGTTCTAAAATATTTAGTCCCATAACAGTTAACCATACATTATATGTGTGCATTAAATTATTATACTTTTAAACTTTTAACCTAAAATTAAGTCATTCATAGACTTTATTTCATTAATCTAATATAAAAACAATGTGAAATCCATAAACATTTCAAGTGTTCTATGAACTCTCAGTTGAATCAATATGACAACAAATTCCGAAAGCAGTAGTTGTTTTCTACTTAGACAGTAGAGAAAGCAAAATAATTAAGGGATTAAAACAGTCTTTAAGCAGTTTTTACTGTAAAAATTTGCATTGGATATAATGTAAGATGATTTTTATGCTTTTAATTATTTACTCAACACAACAGTGATCTATAAATAAACATTTTAAAATATACAAAGGGGTAGATTCAAACATTTTATATTCATACATAACCTAGAAAATCATATTATTACAAAATATTTTAAATTCAGCGAGCTTGAAGAATCTCTATATTTAAAATAATTTGGTAACAAATTCTTCACCGAGTCCACCAGCCTCGACCACCCGACCGATTTTGACAATTTTTGTTTCATATGAAAGCTTATGACATCTAGATATGCCATCAAGGGTTGCCCGCTCCCACCCCCATTTTTGAACGAAATCGAAAAAACTCTTTCCCATTGCGCATTCTTTATGGGGAAAAACCTTTGGACAGTTCACCAGCAACAATCACCCGATCGATTTTGACAATATATTTTTTTTAATTGAAAGGTTAAGACGTCTAGATATGTCATCATGGGTCTCCTGCTCCCCACCCACCCCATTTTTGAACTAAATAGAAAAAAACACTTCTTCACCATACATTCTCTATGTTTTTTCGATTTTCTTCCAAAATGGGTGGCGGCCCTTGATGACATATCTAGACGTCGTAAACCTTCAGATAAAATAAAAATTGTTGAAATCGGTTAGGTGGTTGGGGCTGGGGAATTTCTACACGGTTTACCCATAGACAATAAATAGAGAAGTATTTTTTCGATTTCGTTTGAAAATGGAGCGTGGAGGCAGATGACCATTGATGACATACCTAGAACTGTCAAAAGATTTTCCCCATAGAGAATGTACAGTAGGAGACAGTTTTTCCGATTTCGTTCCAAAATGGGTGGTGGTGGGAAGGTAACCCTTGATGACATATCCAGACATCATAAGCTTTCATATAAAATAAAAATTGTCGAAATCGGTTAGGTGGTTGGGGCTGGGGAATTTCTACAAGGTTTACCCATAGACAATGAACAGAGGAGAAGTGTTTTTTCGATTTTGTTCGAAAATGGAGGATGGGGGTGGGCAGACGACTATTGATGACATATCTAGATGTCATAACCTTTCAAATGAAAAAAAATGTCGAAATCGGTCTGGTGGATGGGGCTGGCGAACTGTCTGTGGGTTTTACCATATTATTTTAGATACATAGATCCCAACAGTTCCATTACAATTGTGTGTCAAAAATATTGTAAAATATCTATTGTAGGTGTTGGAAACTGTTTAGTTAGGGTAATTTCATTCTGTATTTATGGATCTGAAGACTTTTATGCCGAAATTCATGAAATTCTTTTTACAAAACATTACAATTAGATGAGGTTTATTGAAAGATTTTACAATTTTAAAGGAATCTGTTGTCTCCAAAGAATATGAAATCTACCATGGTTTTATGGTCTGTTCCACTGATCTTCATGCAGTATTTAAAACTGAAAAAAGTAGTGTCTGAGAGCCTCAAAGCAGCGAGGTGGCGGTAGTGCTGAGCAAAGTGGGTGCTGGCTGCGAACCGGCCCGGAGGGAGGCGAAGGCAGATTATAGTTTAATAAAGTTACACAATTACATGCCATAATAATCAAACTGGTATAGTTAAATATATATTTTCCTGACTTTATTTATGTAAATATGATTTTCTATTCTCCAAAATTTCTCAAATTTAATGTTTCTTGGTCCAGTGGTTTGGATAGAGAGATGATAGATCCATTAGTCAGGACAAACAATTTTAATTACAGTAATATCTTTATAAGAGAGCTTCTGAAGAAGGTTTCTTATCTGAGATCAATAGGAAAATCACTATTCAGGCACATATAAAATGAAGTAAAGTATATAAGACCCTCCTTTTAAAAGTGGAGTCGGCTTGCTTCAATACAAAAAAAAAAAAAAGCTAATATGAAATCAGTGAATGGCAACTATAGACTATGGAAACACAATATCAAAGAGGATTTAATTTTCAGAAAAGTTTCTATGCATATAGAGATGATTATTCATATAAATTATCTGAATTCTTTGGAGATATTCTCCATACTGATAGCAACAACAACAAAACTTAATAAATTTATCAATAAAGTTACCTCATCATTCATAGCTTTTATAACCAAAATAGTAGGTTCATATGCGCCAACAGCCATATAAAAAGCAGTCAGGCAAACTCCATGCTCATTTGATGAATATATAACTTCAGGCTGCAACATGGAGATTCTTATAGGGATCCAGCTCCAGATGAGACTCATCTACACAGAAACACAGTATTTTAATTAAGCAGTGCAATGATAAAGTTTTAAAATCAGAATTGGCAACATATAATAATAAACAATTTTGAGTACAGTAGGACCCCGGTAATCCGGAAGAATTCAGGCACATGGACGTCCGGATTAGCGAGGTTTTTAAAAAATAACGTAAAACACTTTTTTCAAAAGATGTATCTATAGGTACTATGATATATTTGTATGAACTAACATTGTATAGATAAATTAAATGAACATGATACAGTATGAACATGATATGTACATACATAATTACTACATATGTAAGTGAATGAACATAATCAGTGTCCAAAAAAGTCAGTGATTTTTTTTTTTGCGCTGCCGTTCCAATTTTTAATTCAAATGCGCGGTCTCTTAAACGTCTGAGGAGCATAATTTCGTGTTCTTAAAAATTTTGCTCTTCTGCCCACAGTAATGAAGTGTTGAGTGCCGTCACAGCCTCAGAATGAGAAATTTTGACGGGGTTTGCAGGGGTGACGTCGTCGTCATCATCATCTTCTGCTGTTACCGTCCTGATAATTTTGTTGTCTGTTAAAATTTCATTTCGAGCCAAACTGTTGTCAGCTTCAGCGTGGGTTTCAGTATTAAACATCGGGTTCATGTTTTGTAATTGGTTAATGAGTGATGCAAGCTGAATTTCTTCAGTTTGCACATTTTCTTCAACTTCAGAATCAATAAAATTGGGAAGCAAATTTTTCCATGACTTGTTGATGAGCAATGTAGACACAGCTGCCAACTGTTAACAAGACTGAACACGACATCTTTTAAATTTAAATTTTTCGGTGTTTTTTCCAAGTTTTCAATGTGCTCAGAATCATTGAGAATGTTCGTAAGAAGCAACTTTCATCAGTCTCCATGGACCGTCCGGATTACCGAGGGTTCCGGATTAGCGCGTGTCCGGATTACCGGGATTCTACTGTATTTAAAAACTGCTAGCATTATTAAAATTTAGTTAGCTAAAATATACAAATTCCATTAAGTGATATTATCTACAAAGAAAATTTTATAATTTAAACCTTCAGTTTCATAAAGAATATTAAATGTACGACATTTCTTCTAAAGTACTTATTTCAAGCATTAATATTTAATCTATTTTATTTATTTATTTTCAAAAATTTATAAGTGCACAAATTTTTTTCTCAGAAGGGTGACAACTTCAATAGAAATATCCATACACATATATTTCAAAATAGAAACACCACATGAGAGTATATCTATATACAATTGCAAAAGGCACAAATTATATAATTACAGCAGCTGATTTCATGACTTCACCATTTATGATCTACAACACAAAGAACTTCATCATTTGCCAATGCTTACTAATTCTGGCAAATGCCAAAAAGTTTCAGTTTTAAAAACTTGCATCACGTACACTCCTCTGGTTAACTTTGAAACAGAGGCGTGGCAACTTTATTTATTTGATAGCCGAATATATGAATAAGCATATTCATATCTCATTCTAGCCTTTAGAAATAATTAGCACAGGATTTTCACAATTGTTTACATTCAAACAAAGGGAAAATTTAATATAAGTTTAACCCCCTCAAAAAAACCCCAGAAAAATCTAGTAATAGCTTTTTAAATAACCATACCTGTTCAGCTGTGAGAATGCTTGATTTAAAGTTACCCAAAGCAACAACACCCACAGATCTTGTCCGAGATAAAGAATCTAATCTCAGCTGGAAAAACAAGTTATGAATAATCAATATAAAATTAAATAAGAAACATTAAAAATAAGGTGGAGGGCCCAAATATCGCCCACTTAAGCTATTATTTTAATCAGAGGGCTAATTCATGTGCAAATTTATCTAAAAATAGTTCCAATCTATTATCTGGACTGTTATCCAACTATAAAATCAATTACAACTTTAAAACAAACACACCATCACTTTTTTTGCAACTGCAAAATTTTTCCTTCTAAAAAAAAAGTGTTCCTAATATAGCCCACTATATGTTCCTAATACTGCCTATGTTTGAAATGGATTGAAATGAAGTCAAACTTATACTATGATCATACATTCTTTGTTAAACATGAAAATTAAGGCAGAACAAAATTTAAAGTAATACAAGACAGCTTTTTTTGTACTTTTAGCATTGTAGTTAAAATATTCTTTAAACACTTTTCCCTTCAATAAAACATTAAAATAAAAAATAACTTGGTTGATGTCCTATCACCTGAAAATGCACCTATGTATTTTTTCAAGGTAATTTTTCTTTTAATATAGTTCCCCTGAAAGGGTTAGGGCAATAATGGTAATACCCAAGTGGGCTATATTAGGAACAACTTAGCACTAAAAGTTGGTGGCATCCCCTTTCAGAATCGGATCACAAGCCGAGAAACAAACCACAACGAAATGTAGCAAGTTATAGTTACTATCACTGCCTGAAATGATTTAACATTATCAATTGAACTTTACTGATTATATTAAAATTAATGAAACATGATGATTAATTCTCTTTACACGAAAATCAACAAAAATTCCCAGAAAATTGAAAAATCAACACAGGCTCAAATGGCTTCCTCGTACAACTACTGAAGGGGGAAGCTTTGTATCTCCAGTAGTGGCTACCATATACCACTAAAAATTAAGAAGAAACCGTGGTGGATGATATTAGGAATGTAGGCGATATTCAGGCTCCCTAACTTATATGAACAATAAGCATATACAGATTTATAGTTAACTTTCTCTGCTTAACGTAACATCTCAATTAATTTCGAAATGAATTTCAAAGATTAGTAAAAAATGTTTCAAGTCATGAAATTCATACAATTCTGATAGCTGACAGCAGACAATCATGTTTTAAAGCCTCATTTCCAAGAACAATTTATAGTATACTTTATATTAAACTTTTCAGAGTCCTCAGATTTTCTCAGCATTGTGATGTGGAGCTTCGAGAGCGAGGTAAAAATTAAGAGTGATAGTCTCTTCATGGTTCAAAATAAGACGAGTTCACATGGCAGTTTATAATCTAAATTTGAAACAGTTTTAATCTGAACAATCAATCACTATCTGTTCCAAAAATTAGCTGGAAGCAGAAAATTAATATCCATAAGAAAATGCAGAGACATTGATTGTTATTTATTGTTTTATTGACATCAATTTCAAATTATTATCTTGGGTAATTTTGTAAGTTAAAAACATTAATCACACATGCATAAATGTACAGTCAGTTTGATGATTTCCAATAAGCAGTAAGTGGTTACACGCAATAATGTGTAAGAGCAAATATCCATTAAATAAAGTATATCCAATTATTAAATTAAATTCTTTTAACATTTTGACATCAAATTTTATTTTTATGCAAACAATTCTATTAACATACCATTGGATTTTGCAATGTACAAGGCTTAACAGACTGAAAATCAGCATTTCGAATAAGAGTGATAGCTTGATTTGCTTATGTATTAAAGTTCAAATTTTCATGAGAATAAAACAAAAAGAAATAACAATCATTTAATCAAAACTTTTTAAAACTGTTACTTCAATATAATATATTGACATAAGTTTAACGTTTTTAAAAAGAGAAAATACATGTTTGCTTCAGATCATATTTTGACATTTGGGGAATATATTGAGGTTTTAAATGCCGAGTTTCTTCTTCATAAGTTGATCAACAAGGGTGATAAAAAAAGATAATAGAAATTGTCTTTAATAAATTAGAATTACATTAAAATTTGACTTAATATCTCTTTTCAGCAATAACAACTTTGCATTGAATTACATGAATTGTAAACTTCATTTAATTATATAAAAAATATGCATTTTCTTATTTTCAGTTAAATGTATCATAATTATAGCTCAAAATTTATGTGAAGAATAAGCAAAACAAATGAGTTATTCAGAGATTTTTTTTTTGACAAACATATCTCAAGTTGCAACAATTCCAGGTAACTTCCTTTTCAAAGTTAGAAACATTTTAATTCAAGAGCTTTTTACAAAATGATTAAACTTCATTACCTCTCTAATAACAGGCTGAGCAGATGAGTTCACTTGCAGATGATAAGCAGATTGTGAAGAGGGTAATCTGTCAGCCGACATGGACCGTTCAGACAAATTAGCTTGACTTTTCAAAGTCATCTGAACTTTGACAAGCTGCTGGTTTACTATTTTCTCACTGAAACCTCGTATGCCATAAGCAATCTAAGTAAAGTGAGCTTTGTTTAAATAAGTCTGTTTGGTCAAAATATAAAAAGCAATTATAAATGGCTGAAAAATGCAAGATAGAGCAATATAACATATTTTAAAAAGTTTTACAAAGGAGAAAACTCATTTTAATATAGAGTTAAAAACATTTTTATATAACTAACAGCAAAAATAAAAGGTTCTTACTTCTTATTAATTTTTAACTTACTGCTAAGTTCTACAAT
The DNA here is from genome assembly GCA_013235015.1 of Araneus ventricosus. NCBI lineage: Eukaryota > Metazoa > Arthropoda > Arachnida > Araneae > Araneidae > Araneus > Araneus ventricosus. The sequence continues at coordinate 38,404 of BGPR01012482.1, forward strand.
TAAAACTAGTTTGTAAGCAATAACAGCTAATAACTTAGGATAACAAAAAGGTCAAGTGGTGAGGAATAACATGACGGGAGGAAAAATTAAGTCTAAATTTCAGAAATTATTCATTGAGAAATGCTCAAAACATTTGAAGTCATGCATGTATGAAAACGTTTCTCAGATGTTGTTGTTCACTAATGTTGCAAAGATTATTTATACATTACTGTCCATTTCATAAAAATATGCTTTGACTTTAAGAACGAACAAATGCTCATTACAACTTCCTGCTGTTTTCTCCACAACGATTAAATACCTACTTTCTCAGTTTTCCTTATTATTTCACCAGATAACAATTTTTATAAATGCAGGTTTTCATTTGCGAAAAACCCTTAGTTAAAAAAGTCTGTACATGAAGAATTAATTCAACAAATATGAAACAAAGCATGTGAAAAAATACTTTAAAATAAGTTTTAGAAAGTAAATATTTTACAACCAGCTCATTCAAAATATCCTCAGAAGTCTGTTGACATACCAAATCTACAAAAGTACAATCAAACAGGATCAGCAGTTTGCAACTACAAACAGTGGCGAATCTGGGGGGGCTACAGCCCCCCCCCCAGAACCAAGCCAGAATTCTTGATTTTATTTAACATCATTACAACTGTTTTTTCTTAATTTCTCTCTTTAACAAAATAATAAAAACGTTTCAACATTGCTTTCTAGCTTGACAGGCTAAAAAATATTCCTATTTTTCAATCATTCCACTTGTACTTGTAGCTTTGACACGGTCGAAGACATTTTTTGGCTAGTTATTTCATTGTAATTTTTATTAAATTATCGAAAGTATTGCATTGTTCTTTATGATTCTTATTGTCAGATGAATAAAGTCTGTAAAGTTAAAGAGTTTTGGTTTACTTTAGCCTTGAGGTTTGACATTCGTCACGACGATACAAAGTCTTTATGACTTCAGCCTCCCCAGACCGGAATCCTAGATTTGCCACTGACTACAAATATTCTAAACCTTAAATCATATATAATATGAAGTTTTTTTAAAATCCTGTCAGCTTTTATAAAATAAGGCATAATTGCATTGCATCCTGTTGTCTTTTATAAAGTTGTTCAATGACTGGCGGTGTAAACATATTCTGAATAAATGAGAAGTCGTGGCAATATCTAAACCATCTTTATTGGAGATGAAACGTTTCACCCAAAGAAATAAAAATAGCTCAAGACCTAAGTAGTTGAAAGACTCTTCAACATATAACCCAGATTGAAGTAGGAGTAAAGTAAATGAGCATAAGCCCCAGAGTAACAGCATAAACATAAGAGCAAGTGATCCTCCTATGACCAATTTTTTTACACTCTGGAAAGGCCATTACAGACTAATGCCAGATCACACTAACTTCCAAGAGGATCAAGAGAGACCCGAAGTCCAAACATTTCAGAAGTCAATGAGAGGTACCCTCGGTTTCAAATCTAAAAAAAGGATATATCAAACAACACTGCAAAGTCAAATTCATGATATATATATGTAATGACTTCGAAAATTTCTATCTTTAAAATAAATCCTTCTTAACGACAGTTAATTTTTAATTACGAACAAATTATTCCTACTTCTATCCTACGATTAAAACACTTCTACTGTAACTAGACTCGCAAAAGTCGCAATATTTCTTGAGCCTCGATTTCGGTATTTTTTCCTTTTTTGGTATTATAAAAACTCTCTGCATCTGTATAATTCCTTCTTTTGTAATCATGTAATGCACCAAGCAAGTCACGCTGTTTTAGGCATAATTCTTCACTCCTGGCCAGGGCTTTATTACTTCAATAATCTTTTAAAAATCTTTATCATAGAGTACTCTATAACAAATTTGATTATGCCTTACTTCTGGAATAAACAGTTTTGGCCTTAAACAACTGCATCTTTTTTGAATTTGGATAAACACAACATCAATGGAAATGTTGTTTCATATATATGAAAGATCAGGCTTTATTTTAGATGAAAAGGCAGGCATAATAATGCAGCAGTCGTTGAATTAAAAAATCTTTTATTTAGAAATCGTTATTTTTATCGTTTGGATAGGTGAGGGGATGCTTTTAACCTTTCAGATGATATTTAAGGTAAACAGAAGCCATCGCCATTGTTCAGGAAAGTGCACTTGAAGGCAGCACGCCTTTTAAACTGTTTTACATGCTTACCAAAAGAGAAAGAACGTTGGCGTCAAACTTTTTTATACTGCCGAGACACGGGAAAATCCCTGAAAGCTTTAGATTGGTTGAAACCGGATCTCTGCAAGTTACAGTGACAGTTATTCGCATACTAGAGCTTAAGTAGAACTAATTTTATGAATTAAAATTTAAGAAGCATTTTTAAAATTAAGAACATGTTAAATTATTACATATATGTACAATGAATACATTACCTTAAAAACTTTCTCTACAGGCACTGGTATATTTTGGAAAAAGTCTAGCAATTTCTGCAAGCTTCCCATCATATCATCACTGGTAACTTTATCTGCAGAATACATAAAAAATGAAATGGATATAAAACAGTATTAATTATTATGAATTTAAAATCAAACAAATCTGAAACACAACAATAAAAGGAAATTGTATTGAGAAGATGGTTATAAAACAATTTTTCACAGAAGTCAAACTACACTTTTTACTCTCAAAAACATAGGGTACCGAGAATGGAATTTATAATGCTTTCATTTTGGCAGTGCAATGCGATTGATAAAAGTGCGTGAAAATTGAAGCATAAGAACAGAATGGTAAAGGATGGCATTTTCAAGATATCTGAACATGCCAAAATAAATAAAAATTTACACTAAAATGCTTTATATGTTCAAAATAAAAGTTATACATGATTACGAGAATGTTTAAAAATCAAATGAAGGTTTTTCATCTATATATGATATACACAGAAATACTTACATGTATTTAATTGCTATGAATAAAGAGAAAATATATTTAGAGCAATTGAATATGCATTGATGTAAAAATACTCATAAAGTTGAATTAATATTTTTTCAAATAGGCAAATAAATTAAAAAAATTAATATTGTAATTATGATAAGCTAAAAAAGTTACTGATATTTAAATATTAATGTTTGGTAGATTAAAGCAGTAGTATAAAAGTTATATTAAATGAGTATGAACTTATTTCTTTAATAATTTCACACTTTTTTTAAATGTAGATTTGATACAATTATTTATCAATATTTTTTTCTGGTTTGAGTATATATTCACAAACAAAATAGAGAATTTTTCAAATTTATTCAATTGTCCATTAATGGTGAACAAAATGATTTCGAAAAACTATAGTTATCTATAAACACTAGAGGTCGCCCAGCGGTCGAAATTCGACCATCATTCATTAAATTTTTAAGTTTGAACGTTATTGAGGTTATTTTTTTATTGAAAAAAAAAAAAAAAAAAGGGGGCGGTTAAAAAAAAATAAATGTTGTCCAACTGTTGACCACAGACTTTTATGTGTTTGACATTCAGTATGAACATAAACAATGAATGTTTTATTTTATTTAATGTATTAGTAATACATACTATATATAAATTCTTTAGAGACAATCTCTACCCTGTGCGACTGTTTGACCACAGACTAATATGTGTTTGACATTGACAGATTTAAATCATCAGCATTTTGAATTTCACTCAGAAGAGTTTTTTAAAATAAATAATCTAAATAAACTCCCTCTCAGAGTGGATTTCACTGCAGGGTGGGGGTGGATTAAATCAATTACAAATCATCAACTCCGAAAATTTTTGACAGTGTTCAAGCGTAAACAATGAATGTTTTATTTTATTTCATTTAATGTATTTGTAACACATATTATACATAAATTTTATCTTTCTGCATGGACAATCTCTACTCTGTGCAACTGTTTGACCACAGACTAATATGTGTTTGACATTGACAGATTTAAATCATCCACATTTTGTATTTCACTTCGAAGAGTTTTTTAAATAAATAATCTAAATAAACTCCCTCTTGGAGTGGATTTCACTGTGGGGGGATTAAATCAATCACAAGTCATCCACTCTGCATAAGCTCCTCAAGGGAGGCCAGACCTAGGAACCAGCGAGTGCAGCCTGCGACAACATCGACTTAGAGCAAGTCAATAGACATGCGTGTCCAACGATCAGCTAACTCCGAAAAACCGACACACAGCCACAAAATGGTGAAAATCACCTATTAGTTCTATTAGGCATTACATAAATTTTATCTTTCTGCACTCCTTCTCCATATGAACTTTAACTATGCCAAATCTCACACTCCTTCGTGAGCGCAATGTGCTTGAAAAAGGGTACAAAGTTTTGTCTTCACGTATTAATATATAGATATACACAACTTTATAAAGATTTATTACAGACAAGTGAAATGTATGAGGATAAAAGCTAAATATTTTATATTCAGATAATTTGTTAACTTTTGTACAGTAAAATCTATATATATATATAAAATACTAACATACATAGCACAGAAAAAGAGGTTAATTTCTCTTTTGCCAATGGCATTGATTGGTTTGTTTACAAAACAAAATCGGTAGCCTCCTCCATGTTAGGCATAACTTCATAGTTATAGCCTGTTACTATATTCGTTCTGGAGTAAAATAACCTTTTCTCCAAAAATATGAATTTAAGATGAAGAATTTACAATATTTCTTACAATCTAATGATATTTGGATGAAATTATTTAAAAGAGATCAGTTAGAAATGAAGCAGATAGCCTTAGGCGAGCCATACAATGCTTAGATCAAAATCAAGCTAACTTAATCAATTTAAGTTAGCAAAGATAAAATCGTGCAAATTGAGGTGAACATCTTGCTGTTTACTACTGTGAACATTATACACTGGCTACTTTTCTGTTATGTGCACACCACTTGGTGCTTTTTTTTTTTTTTGTGAATTTTCCTGGAACGCAGAATTGCCAGTTTGGGTCTAGAAGTGTCAAGAAAACCATGGTAAGCGTATAACTGAATGCAAATGCTCTGTGCAGGATAAGCTAGTTTTATATGAAATGTTACCTTTTAAACTGGACAAATAATTCTACAGAAAATAAGAGAGCAATTCAATTTGTTAAATGACAATTCTTTAAATAATTACTTTTAAAAAATTACAAAAATTATGACCAATAGAAAATGTGCATAAAACTAACTATAAATATAGGAAAACATCTACTCACAAAATGTCACTTAAAATAGCCAAGTTATTAAAATATCCAAGATTTATGTTGCACAAGACAAATTATACTGAAGCTAAACATTTTTGCACATACCCCAAATATTACTAACAAATAAATTATTTTAGTAAAATGCCATTAAAAGTACACTATTGCACAAATCAAAATACTACATTGTAAGATTTTTTGGGAGTATATATTTCTTGTTTGAAAACTGAACATAAAAGTTCAGGAATACATACCTGCATTTTTATGATAAAGTATGAGCAATGCAATAACAATGCGGTAAAGGCCCTTCTTTTTATCAACCAGAAAGCAATCTACAACTCGTATCTAAAAATAAAGTTCGGCATTCAGGATATGATAAATAAATCTTCTGAACCATTTATAAGAAATAAAGCAGGATAAGAAAACTAACATAGAAACTTGAACCTATTCTTATTTATTTCCTTGAAAATTGATGAATTGGTGATTGTCAAAAATTAGATGAAATAATGCAAAGGAGAGCCAGCTTCCAAATGCATATCTTGAGATGCATCTATTTTCACAAAAAAAAAAAAAAAAAAACCCATAATGCGGCTTTTTAAAAAAATTAATTAGTTGCATTACAAGCAGTCTGTTGTGCACAGCTAATTACACATACTTGGATACAGTTTAAAGTAGCTAACTGGACATCCATAATCCGTAAAATGATGATTGGTTCCGACTGCATAACTGCATCCAGTTATCAAGCATTTAAAAGTAGATAAGTAAAATATAATAAAATTTTGTCATCAATGTTTGGTATAGAAAAATTTGAAAGTAAATCATTGTAATTACTTTACACAAATAAAAAATGCTTTTAAATTGCAACAATTAAGACACACAAAAGTATATTATTCATTTGACCCCATAAGAGTGTACAGTATTGAGGAAATTGAGAAGAAACTGAGTATACAGATATTCCAAGATGCATACAATAAATAAATTCTTTTTTGAAAAATGACAGCCGAAATGATTCCAGGGAATGTCTCACAATAATTTTACTGTATCTATAATTAAGCAAAGTTATGCAAAGGGGGGTCAACTCCAACGTACCTATTTTGAGATACAGCTCTTTTTACAATACATTACAAAAAATTCCAATTTTGCATTTTTCAAAAACTAATTGCTGCATTATAAGGAGTTTGCCTAATACAAAGGATTGAGACTGTTTAAATTTTA
>BGPR01012483.1:0-44789 GCA_013235015.1 Araneus ventricosus
CCAAAAATATGTTATTGAATATTATTTCAATTAGTATAGTTCTCTAGTAAAATATTTTTCTATTAAGTTAGCAAAAAATTTTAAAAAAACCCAAAACTCTCTAAAAGAGATGACTGAAACCCTGCTATGTCCAGCTATGATAATATTTTGCAGTCCAAGACTGCAAAAGCACTTTAGCAAGTAGATTAGAGCTTTTCATAAGAAGACCAACATATATTGCCCTACAAAACTTGTGTAAAATAAACCAGCTTTTTTTTTTCTTTCTTTTTTCAGAAGAATATTTGTTGTGCATTATGTTCATTGTACTTTATATGTTTATAATGAATATCCCCCTGATTTTTCTTGCAGGATTCAAGATAGTATTTCTAAAAAAATTTATCAAATTTAAAGGCAATTTTAAAAATAATGATTCCTATAAATTTTATTCTATTTTTCCCTTTGTAAATATTTGAGGAAATTATCATATTTTATGAGTATAATATACATTATTTTTGAAATTATTTATGAGGTCCTAAAGTAGTAGAATAATTTCAAAACTTGTAATATATATATATATATATATATATTAGCTTAATATTTACCCATTAATTTTTCCAACATATATTCATCAAATGTTGTAATTTTATTTCATTTCTTTTTTCATATTAAGTGTGAAAAATTTGTTGAAAGTTTCATAAAATCTGAATGTTTGTCTTTTATAGATTTGGAAACACTGATTTTCGAAGTGAAGAAATGTAATTAGAAGAAATTAAAGGTATTTTTTTATGTCTTCACTCATATTTTTTAAAATTTTACTTCCCATTGTCCTTCCTCCCCCCCCCCCTCTGAAAATGAAACATTTTTGTCATTTAATTGTATTAATATTTTTATTTAACTCTGTTATTCTTGAACTGTTTTAATGTTTTGAAAGACTATTAATACAGACAAAATTAGCAGTAGATGGTGTTTTTCATCAAGCTTTGTAGTTTTGGAGACAGCAGTTTAAAATAATGAACTCATGAATTAGGACAATTTAAAGAATGGGATTCCCAAAACAAACGACAAATCCCATTGTTTCATTCCCCACAACAATCCAGAATTTATTTTTGTGTAAACAGGAGTTGCTGCATTTTCGTATGTCGGAGTTATTGCGACAAAGAGTGAAATTTTGAGATAAAAATTAAACCTTTGACTGTTTATCCTACAGTTTCCTCGAGTATGGAGCAATTCCATTTTCTTCTGCATCCTGCGATTTTCGCAAGCTTTTGTGTGTACTATTACAGTGTTGAATCATATTATATTAATAAAGTCTTGCCCATAAATAACAGTTCACTTCGTTCAAACGTATTTGAACATGCTTGTGAACATTGAATCTAATTAATGTCTAAAAGTGGCATTCAGAGGGTTAATCCCTTCAGACATCTGTTTTATGTATAACTTTAAGATATATTTATATTCTTTCGGAGTAGTGTGTTCACAAAACACTTTGCTGAAACTCTCTAATATAATGCTGATAAAATATTCTTAATCATTATGGGGTCTTGAAATTGTATAAAAAGATATCTTTTTCATTAGGAAAGCATGAAACTATGTAAGAAGTTTTTATCTTTTAAAAATATATATATATAAAATGTATTCTCTGTTGTAGTCGTTAAACAAAAAACACAGGCCGAGTTATTCTAAATTTCATTTTATTATGGGAGAGTGACGGAATGTATGTACATCTTGGTTCAAGTTTTCATGCCAAAAGAGAGCAGAAAATCCCTGCTTTTTCTCAGGCAGGGATTTAACATATAGACACGTGATCAAAGTGAAGGGAATAATAGCTATTTTTAGTATATTACGTAAGTGTTTTAGGGAAAATGCATGGCGGCAATAAGTCGCTGATTTTGAGATTTGTGTGCACGTGGAAATGATTAAAATATTCTTTTAGTAATAAATATGCCAAAACGAGAGATTTAATATACCTCTAGCGCGGGAAGTGAACGAAACTGGAGTTTAAGAAAAGTGATTTTGGAATAGATTAAGACTTTAAAATATATAATATTAGATTTTGTAATAAAATTAAGTGAGATTATTACATATATATTTTTTTCGAAAATGGACTAAAAAAAAAATTTTGAAATAGTAAGACCATTTGGTGTTAAGTTTTAAATACATTTTATCTAAATGATTTGTTACTAAGAACAGTACAACGGTATTTGAAATTAGTGTAAAACACATTTTAGAACCCACATTATGCAGGGATGATTAAAAGAACTTCATTCAATTTCTAAGGCGTCAGTTCTATTATTTTTTTATTGTTCCCAGATTTCTTAACTTAAATAGCCTTTATTCATTTTAACTTTATTATATTTTGTTTCATTGTCTTGATGTATTTTTATCGACTTTTTTATAGTGTAATGTTCAACATGCAGTTATTTAAGTTTTGCTGAAAATTGTCAACATTTTTATTTTTCTTAGTTTAATTTGTTTCTCCTTTATGGTGTTCTATATCATAAATTTAAGCCTTTGAGAATGACTGGCACACAGGCATGTCAGCTGCAGTTGAGCATGTGACTGTCCTCAAAGGGTTAAACTGTGTAGTCATTTGTATTGTATGTGTTTCACTAATTTTTTAATTTCAGAACAACTAAATTTATTTGAAAGAGTTTGTTTTTAACATGTATGATGTTATATATGTAGTGAACTGTTAAATCACCAAGCAATGTTTGTCTCGAATGAAACATTTGTAACTATGTAGAAAATACGTAAATAAATACATAAATTGAATGTTTTCTCTGTCTCATATTATTAAAGTTAATTAAGAAACGCAAAATTAAAAAAATATTTGAATTAATTCAGTTAGTATTGAAATTAATTAAGTTAACTTTAGGCAAAGTCTGGGGAAACAGAAGTATGTAGAATTATTCTATGAGAAGAGATACAGAAATAGTGAGTTACTTGCCAATTAAACGAAAATACAGAACTCAAGTTACAATTTTCATACGGTTCTGAAAATTTTGTGAAGTGTATATTAGGGTGGTCCAAAATTTCGTAGGTGAAAATTTTTTAGGTCCTACCCTCTTATTTTGGTCCAATGTGTTAAAAAATAAATCAGACAAAATTTCAAAACACTTCAATAATATTATGAGGTAGCTCAATGCAGATCAAGTTTGTATCATTGAGTCTTCAACAGCTACAATAGAAGAGGTAAGAAACTTTTGGCAAAAAGCCAGAATACCTGTGCAAGAACTCAGAAATTCTCAGCCAAAGCTAGAAAAACTATTTGAACAATGGAGGTTATTGAAGAAAAACAAAAATAGAAACACGCTGACACAAAAGAGTAAAGAAGGTGAGTGTGTTTCCAAGTTAAATAATATTTTTGACATAGCACATGCTAATGCATTGAACATGATAAAAATTTCTCGAGATAAAGAGTTCTTGTTAGCTCAGCGTGAGAAAGGGAGGCGAGGATCAATGCTAGGTGTAGACAAGCATCTTGAGAAAATGCAAAAAATGGCAGATTTCAGAAAAAATGCTAGTCTCAAAAGGTCTCAACAGATGAAAAAAAATGTGAAGAAGTGGAAGCAACTGTATGGTTGGTTTCTTCTAATGAATCAGATGAGTTTGAACAGGAAGAACAAGCATCATTTACAGTAAAAGAAGTTGATATGCAAAAAGGAAACAAAAAGTGAATGAATGTTATGACACCATATTTGGCAGCAGCTTTACACAGGTCAAAAGTTTCAGATCGCAAGGCTGTGTTTGTTGTTACTGAAACGGCAAGGAGTTTGGGTTATGAAGTGGATGAAATTACTCTAAGCAGAAGTTCTGTTCGTCGAGAAAGCCAGTTTACCATTACTCCAACAGAAGAAAAACGGATTGCAAAAGATATGTATATTTGCTATACATGTGTATTTAAAAGCTTGGATGACAGCTTCTTTACCTCAAAATGCACCATGCAATGATTTTAATTTAATGAAATCTTTATCGCAATATAAAAATATTGATGAAGAAATTAGCAAAGTTGCATCAGAAAAACTAGCCAATTACCTTTGGTATTTATCAGAGGATCTTGTGGCCTTAGCTCTTTTTGATAATCAAGTGCTTCATTGTATTAAAAGACAAATGATAAAGGCTATGAAAGAAGTAAATGGAAAAAATAATCTTGCAAAACGTCCTGACATTAAGCTCAAAAATTTTATGGACATGAAATTTGAGGACTTTGTAACAAATCGGTCTGCTTTGTTATTTAAAAGAATGAGTTTACCCGATACGTTCCTTCACATAGATCCACAAATCTGGGAGCATCAGGAGGATTATTACGAAGCACTAAAAATTATCGAAGGAATTCCAGTTGTTAATGATCATGCTGAAAGGGATATAACCCTCATAAAAGAGTTTAATGGGAAAATAACACACTTTGAAGACCAACTACAATTCTTGTTGCAGGTTATCGAAGAGCACCAACGAGTGTATCCCGATTGCTAAAAGCAGAGTTTAGCAGGTGCTGGCACAAGCACATAGCACACCCATTACTGTTTAAATGTCACTTGTGCTATTTTTAACTCGCAAAATGCTAGAAATTTTAACAAAATAAAATTGAATGTTTTTCCTACCTCGAGTTTTGATTCTTTCTACATCAATAGCATAAAATAGAAAAACACAGAACTGTGAGGGTGTGGAGCTACCCTTAAATATTAAAATTATGAGTGGAAACTTCAAAATAATTATTTTTTACATAGATGGAACAAAATAGGAGGGTAGGACTAATAAAAATGTGTTTTTTTTTTAAAAAAAAAAGCCTGTTTTGGACCACCCTAGTGTATATTTATAATGCTGGCAACCAAGTATGGAGGAAACTAATACATATATACGAGATAAATTTTACAATACATGTTGTTGAACAGAAATAGAGTTTATTAAGTTGTCTTTTATTATTTTTGTGATGTCTGTTGTAAAATTTCTACAGCAACTTTGCTTCTTTTCTGTTATGAATATATGTACAGTAGAGTCTCGATAATTTGAATTTTCCATAAATCCGAGTTAGTGAAAAAAATCAATTTTTCTCCCAAATAATGACCCACACATACACAACACGTGAAAGAATTACTGCATCCAGATTTTATTGTTGTTCGACAGGTCATATGTCCACTGTACATCCCAAAGCCACCTGCAGAAATGCCCCCTCCCAAAGAAAACGGGATATATATAAGATCGATATATAGGAGCAATGTGTTTAAACAAATAACAATTGACAATTATTTTAAGATATAGTTAACCTGTTGCTATCAACAGTAATGTAATAATATGCAAGTACATTTTTCATTTAAATATACTACACTGAAATTTAAAAATTGCTTTATTTCCTTTTATTTATTTATTAAATTTTATGATTTTGATAATTCGAGTTTTCGATAGTTCGAGGTAGGCCCGATCCCGTCCACCTCGAATTATCGAGACTCGACTGTATATATTTATGCTAATTTTCACGAGATTTTTTATAGGTTTTCAGATCCTGGGCCATGAAAGAAATAATTCCTTGATGAGAAATGACCCATACCGTCTGACAGGGGAAGAAAAAAGCTGTTGCACTGAAATGGATCCATGGTTAATGGATGGATGAATAAGATTGCTGTGTGTCATCCTTATATATGTGCCTTCATCAAGTACTATGAAAAGTGTATTATTTTCGTTTGTATAGGTTCAAATTATTTCTTTCATTGATTTAATATTGCTCAAACCACTGAGTACAGGAAACATATTATTGATTTCTCTACTTAGTCTAAAACACATCAAAAACCTATTAAAAATTTGAGAAATAAAATTTTGACCATGCATTTTTTACTCTTATTAAATGCAAAACTGGAGAGAGGAATCTGAAGATGTTGACTTTGTCAGAATTTAAAGATTTATCTAACATTACAAAATGTGAGCAATTTATTCTCTTTGAAAATTACAAATATTACCATTCACAACAGATAATCATTAAATAACTTTCAGAAGAAATATTTTTCAAAATTATGGAGTTAACAAAATTGCATTTAATCATGTTTCCATTCACTTTTTGGAGAGCCCTGGTGACGTAGTGGCACCTGGACCTGATTCCACTGAAGATCCACCATGTATGTGGACCCATTGCACATTAAATCATTCATAGGGAGTCAAACATCCTCTTGCTGTTTGGTGCAGAATTTGTAGGGGGTGCCTAGCTCAGGTGGCCATTGTTCAAAACTAGAAGGTCCATACCAAAATAGCCCTCATGCAGTGGCATAGTGAGGGGTGGGCAAGGGGGGTATAGATGTCCCAGATGCTAGTCTGGGGAGGGGGGGGCCAAGAAAGAAATTTTTTTCATATATTTTACATCTCAAAAAGCAAAAGTCGAGAAATGAGATGCTAGAGGGGACGAAATATAAATATCATGCCCCAGGCACTATTTATTTTCGTTAGGTTACTGCCCTCATGTTTCTTCAAAACAGGACATTAATATAACTCAACTAAAATTTAAGTAACTTAAAAGCATCTGATCAGTGTACATATTTGACTAGGGAGTTTATTAAAGAATTATAAATTTCAAGTATGTTAAGAACTACAAGAACTCTCATAGAGTGCCTCAGTGCAAAAAGTGCACATTTTTAAAGTTCCAGACAACCTACATATTGATGCTGAAGTGACTTAAAAGTAATTTATGGCCTAGTACTAAATCTTATGAAAGGTATATTTTTATATCTGTGTTATTTGTATTGTGAATAAGTGTGAAATTTTTTTATATATATAAACAGGGTTCGTATGCATCCTTACAAGTCCTTAAAAGTCCTTACTTTTACATTTAGTCCTTAAAAGTCCTTGCAAATCCTTATTTTTATACCCCATTTTTAAAAAGTCCTTGAAAGTCCTTAATTTTGGCCACCTCAGCTAGAGCAAAATACATGCAGTATTTAGAAAGTGAAAGATCCAAAGAAAAGACTGAAACAAAACAACTGAAACGAAAAGCTCTAGGAGGAAATAATTTTTTTTTTTTTAAAACAGAAGAAAATGTTCCAAACCAAATACACCAAACAAATGGGGAAGCAAATGATTTAGCTAATGAGGCTGAAAAGTCAAAGGACATAAATTTATTTATTCAATCGCATGAACTAAGAAAAACAATTACTGAAAAGAAATTAAAATAAATACCTTGGATGTTAAATTGAATGAAAAAAGTTTGGAATTAAAAGATATTTAATTTGATTACCAAATTCATGTTTTTTTTCATCAATTTATTAACTAATATTTTTAAGAGTTTTTGTTGTGTTAAATTTGTAATGTATCTTCTATGTTTTATATTATACTTTATCATCTAATAGGTTAACTTTGCAAAAATGAGACATTTTATTTAAAAATGCGTGCAACAATTCGTTAAGTTTATTCAATTTAGAGGTCCTTATTTTTTGGTTTTTTTAGTTCTTAAAAGTCCTTGATAGTCCTTGATTTTCTTTTAAGGAAATGTGTATGAACCATGATAAAGTATTTAGGTCAAACTTGTCCTTTGTTTATTATTCTTTCATAGTTTTTTTAATGGAATTTCACCATTTACTGTGTCTGAAAAATGTTCATATTTTTTCATGGCAAGGAAAAAATACATATGTATCTTATTTTCATTCATAATCATAAGAATGCAGTATGATGAATTTCAAAATTTGAAAATGTCATTTTCAGTTGCAAACTTAGTATTCCCCCCCCCCTATCCTCCGTAACAGACTAACCACTAATGGTGATTTCTAAATTTGAATTAGTTATAATGCATGAAAAGTGCTGATTCTGTTTTAATTAATTTTTTTTTAAATTTTATCAATGAATATTTTTTTTAGTATGAAAATTTTCTTTGTGGCGTTTTTGTGTTGTACTGGTATATTCTTCATGTTATTTATAAAATATAAAATTGGTATTTAATAGTTTGAAACACTGACTTACAAAAAATATATATTTGTTTTTAAAACCCAAATGATCTTTCAAACTTACTGTCTTGCTGTCTAATATAAAGCATAACAATTCAAATACATTCAAAGTATATGAACAAGTTTCTCAAAATGCAGTAAAGCATATATCACACGGACAGCTTATTGCAGTCTGTTTCCATTGGCATGAGGGTAATGCTACTCACCAAAAAAGTTTGTAGCACATGACGCATTGAGACAACCGGTCAGACAGGATTTCGGTATCGTGGAAGGCGTCACTGTCAAGTCACACCCGATTGGTTTTAATTTTCACTGCTGACAATTTTCCATCATCATTGTGTGCATTTTCAAGCTGGTTGAATATAGTCTGCAATTTCTATCATCTTGTCTGATCGGTCACGTGCTACAAACTTTTTTGGCGAGTGGCATTAACCCTTGTATCCATGCAAACAGACCACAATAAGCTTGTCCGTGTGATATACACTTAAAACTTCGATTAACCATTACTCCTTTAACCGCCAGTTTCTGCTATCTGTCATCATCAAAGTAACATAGGTTTATAGTATTACAATACATTTCTGTGCAATACCTACTCTTATAATAAAGTTTATATTGATTGATATGTGAAATTAAATACAAGATGCGTGTATTATTCACTTTTAAAGGATTTTATTTCAATTCCTACTATTAGTTCACACTCTCCCTATATCTTGTTCAAATTTTGCATTCGATTTTAAACTGACTTCCCGATGAGCTGGAGACTTGAAACTTTAAACATAGCTCCGAACTAAATGACAATGCAATATTAATTCGCTTTCTTGTGTGTCTGTCTGTCATTTCATATTTTGCATGACGCATGGGCAGTACGTTTTCAATTATATCTCGAAAACTATTAACATTACAGACTTAGTTCTTGGGTATATGGATGGCCCAAGGGATCATCGAAGCACCCCCATGTTTTAGCCATATCTTTGTGCTTGCACAGTACGTTTTTCATTATATCTCAAAAACTTTTAACATTACAGACTTGGTTCTTGGATATATGGATGACCCATGGGATCATCAAAGCACCCCATATTTTAGCCTTATCTTTGTGCATGCGCAGTACGTTTTTCATTATATCTCGAAAACTATTAATTATTAAAGTAGGAATTGACTTAAAAATTTTTTTTTATATTACTTGTTTTCATTTTCATCCCAAACCAGCAGTGACAGCCCTGGTCAAGACGGTGACGGTTAATCGAAGTTTTACTGCATATCCTGTGCTTTATGACACTAAATAAAATTAGTTGTAATGTTTTAGCAAATATATAAAAACTAGCTGTTACCCGCGACTTTGTGCGCGAAGAATTTGAATTATTCTTTTTCTTAATTCACGAATGTTAATGTTTTGTTGCATTTTGAAAGGTGAAAGTAAAAGTTCTGACGGTTGAAAATTAAAACTTAATTGGACGGCTGACAGGAATGTACTGTACATGTATGCTGATATAGTTATGTAAATTGTTTATCTATTTATACCACGTTATTTGCACGGATGTAGAGGTTGTGTGGGCTGTACACACGTGAACAGGCCACATATAGTTGCCCATGGGAAAAATATGGTTTTTTCAAATGTACGCCTGCCACTTTCAGTGTCTGGCCCTAAGCCTCGTAACTGATATTTTAAAAGGGATTTGTTACCTTTTGAACTGAGATAATAAATCCTTCGGTGTTATCGGAAGGCGTGGAATTAAAACACTCTCTCTTCTCCCTATATCAGTCATAACAGTAGCTTTCACGATGTTTGTACCTAGGTGTGTAATTTGTAACCGTGTGCCATTGCGCAGTCTTGGTATATCGAGGTTACGTATTAGTAGTACTGGCACACCGACATTCAATCTCGGCTTGTCGGAAGATACCCCTGACAATTCTAAGATCTTGAAGAGCTCTACAGAATATGATGTTCCTTGTTAATGCCCATTACCGTATCTACAGAAGGATATTCTGTAATATCTCACTGTGAAAATTAAACAAAACATAGAGAGAATAATTCACTAACGTCATTGGATCACTGTGTAACCGTATTAAAAGCTGTAAATGCTACCACAACAGGAAACCGGAAGTGTAAAGTCTCCTTTGTTATTTATGGTCAACGAAAGCAATATTTTCTTATATTGTCTTTAACACTGGCAAAAGCCCGCGCGGAAACAGTAATTTGGTTTGAATGTATTTCTATAAGAATAAAAAGTATTGTTAGAAATGACATTAAAAATATTTTTAAACCTTTATAGCAATCAGAGAAAACATTTCATCGCAATGGAATTAATAGCATTAAAAAGATCTATTTCTGGCCTTTAAAATGGCATAAAAATAATTGTTGTCTAATAAATATTTCAGAAGTTATTGGCAAAAAACGTCTACGCATAATGCTTAAAAGCGACTAATTTTCGTTATTTAATTAAATATCTTAAGAATGAATTAACTCTGAAAGTTGAAAATAGCACCTTTGACGTAGAAATATGCTGTAGAATGTTGTGTGTAAATTTCATGTCGCTACCGTTCACCGTTTAGGAAGAGTTCTTGTGACCGACCGACTGACAGACAGATAGATACATGTAATTTCTGCCTTATTGTATGGATATTTATAAACATAAGCAAAATTTTCAGAAATAAATGCAAATTAGTTCAAAGTCTAACCATTTCCTAGCAACTGAGTAGCTATAAATTTGCGTTATTTCAAAATCGTCTGCACGTAAAACTTAAAAAAATTAATAAAAATTGAAGGAAAAATGTCACAAAAAATAATTTTGTATCATTGAAAAGGTAATATTTTGCACTTTAATTTGGTATAAAAATAATTTGTATCGGACAATTTGTTCCGAAGTTACAGCGAAAAAAAGGATTACATGATAGTTGATTTTAAAAATAATTTATTCCACATGTTTTCGCATTCCTGAAGGATCACGTGACAGTTGATTGAAAAATAAAATAATCTTCATCGAGAATCGTTGAGTCAATGGGCTTTGTTAATTATTTAATTGTTGTCTGTAGTCAAAAATAATTAATTTAACGTGATTTCACCTAGCCTATGTCCGTTCTTGTGTTTCAAGCTACAACTCTGCCAATTTTCATCCAAATCGGTTTTGTAGTTTGGTCGTGAAAGCTTAACAAACAGACAGACAGACGCACTTTCGCATTTATTATATTATTAAGGATTAAAGATTAAGAATATGCATATTTATAAAAATAAGCAAAATTTTCAGAAATAAAGGTGAATTAGTTCAAAGTCTAACCGTTGCCTAGCAACGGAGTAGCTATAAATCTTCGTTATTTCAAAATCGTCTGCAAGTATTTGAAAATTATGGAACTTTTAAAAATTAATAACAATCGAAGAAAAAATGTCACAGAAATAAAATTGGTATCATTGGAAAGGTAAAAATTTGAACGTTAAGAGGGTATAAACATATTTTTTGTCGGACAATTTGCTTCGAAGTTACGGCGGAAAAACGGTTTCGGTTAATTTGTAATTAACTGCCTGTTTAATTAACTTTTCGACTTAGAAAAGTTCATAAGTGTCTTCTCCTTGTCTTAAATAATAAGTGTACAAAATTTGGTTGAAAACCGTCCATTGGTTTAGGAGGAGATGTGGAACATAGCCACATACATATCCACATACCCACAATGACTTTTATTTATATTAAGATTTCACTTTTGGATTTCATCAGATGAGAGCTCAAAGTTAAGATGCAGTTATTCTGTTTAAAGTAATTTTTTTGTAAGTAGTAAAAGTACAGAAATAATATAATGCAAAAATATTTAAATATTTGCTTTTGTGTCCTGTGAGTAATTTAATTCTTTTTTTTTTTGTGTGTCTTCCAAGAAATTAATTATGTTTTTTCCATTCTACATGTTCATTCATTATAACAAAACAGCTTTAAAAAATATTTTGAAATTTTTATTTTCACTTCAAATGATTTGAAAATAGGTAAAGTTTTTTTCTAATTGACAGGGTTTTTATTTTACCTGTTTTTTTTTTTTTTTTTCTTCATTTAGAAGTGAATTAATAGTTTAGCTTAATGCTCATTAAAAACTCTGTTTCACATATTATTTTCCTGAAAAATATCATACTACTTTTAAATCTTCTGTTGCAAAGATTTCAAACTCTTCACTTAAGATGTCAAAATTAACCTGATGAAATATAGCAATCTATTTGTGTTTTAATTTAAGAGAAGTTTGCTTACAAAATTCCTGTTTTCAATGAATTGTTTTCATGTTATTTACAGAGAATAAGACTTTTAACAATGAATTTAAAAGTTCTCCATATAATAATTAACTCCATAAAATGGAAAACAGTGGTTGTAGTTTATATTCTAACAATACTTTTTTGTTGCTTATGGTAACTTTAAATGGCCTTGTTTTCAGAAACTCTTTCTTTAATAAGTATTAAATTATTTAATCTTTTATAATCTTCAAATTCCTTTAGTATCATTTATCATTGTAGACTTATAACATGGTAGCTACAAAGTTAGTTAATTAATATAGACAATATATATTAATATTAATCAATTAAATGAATGCACCAACTTAATGCATGCTATGTAATGTGCATTCACGATTAAATAATAAGTGAAAAATTCTGACAATCTGAACTTTATTTTTTCTTTTTTTTTAATGAAAGACATAATGGACTATCATATGTAAAGATTTATAGGATTACTTCATTGCATAATGGCCGTTCTTTCTCACTAAAGTCATAAAATTTTCGTAGAGAAAGGATAGGGAGAAAAATTATAGATAGAATGCTTATCGTCATTGTTATTTTCGAAATTAAAAGTTGAATATTCAAAGGCCCGAACTTTTCTGCTTTTCTTGAAAATAGCAACTACATAAATTAGTAAAGTTAAGTTGAGCATACCATTTTGGGTGCTCATTAATAAAGTTGTCATAAAATAAAAAGTTATAAGATCGTAAATATATATTATATTAAAACGAGGCATTCTAATACTTTGTTTACAGTAGATTAATTAATACTATTCAACAAAATCAGTAAATATTATTGAATATTATTTCACTAGTATATCTTCTAGTAAAACATTTTTTCTTATTAAAAAGTTAGCAAAAATTTTAAAAAACTAAAAGAGATGAAAACGTTATGTTCAGCTATGAGCTTGTAAACTGCTGATCGCGTATTTTTACAGACAGAGCTTTTCATAAATATCAACATATTGCCCTGTTAAATGCAAATGAACCAGCTTTTTTTTCTTTTTTTCAGAAGAATATTTGTTGTGTATTATACCATTGTGTTTTCTTTATATGTTATAATGACATCTCCCGATTTTTCGCAGGATCAAGATAAAGCTTAAAATTATCACTTAAAGGCAATTAAAAAATACCGATTCTCATAAATTCTCTCATTTTCCCTTGCGTTTGAAATTATCATTTCATGAGTATAACATGTCATTATTTCGAAATTATTTCATGCGTCCTGTGCAGCAGTATCAATTCTCAAAACTTCGTAATACATATGATATATATATATGACAGTTTCATGAGTTTTGGCTCAATAATTTTTTCCAACATATATTCATATCAAATGTTGTGTTTTGTTTTCAGCCATTATTAAAGTGAAAAATTGCCGAAGCTTTATGTGCCCGAATGCTTGTTTGGAAAAAACACTGATTTTTTCTATGCAGCCAGCTCAGGAAGAATAAAGGTAGCCTTCATCATACTTTAAAGTTCACTTCTCATTGTTCCTTCCTCTCCTCTGAATGAAACATTTCGTCATTTCACTGCCAATATTTTGAGTTTAACTTCGTTTCTGGTCCGTTTTAATGTTTGAAAGACTGAGTTACTGCCAGACAAAATTAAGGTAGATGGTGTTTTTCTTTGTATAGACGTTGTTTTAAACAATGAACTCAGGACACCTCTGGTAGTCGGGGAGGACAAATCATTGTTATTTCCCACACAGAATTTACTTGTAAACAGGTCGAGGTTATTGCGACAAAGAGCGAAATTTGGAGATAAAATAAACCTGACTGTTTATCCGCTCGAGTACGGAGCAATTATTGATCTCAAGTGATTTTCTAAAGCAGTGTGGTTATTAACAGTGCCTGCCTATAGTCAATAAAGTTTACTGCTTCAAACGACATACGTTGCGGAATACGAATTCACTAATGCTCAAGGGTTAACTTTCAGACATTCACAACTTTAAATATATTTAGATTTTAGCAGTAACACAAACATTCTTGCTGAAACTTTCTGGTTGGTGTCGCCGATAAAATATTCTGTCATTATGGGGTTCTGAAATTGCATAAAAGATATCTTTTCATTGTTATTTGTGTCCGGCGTAAGAAGTTTTTCATTTTCGCGTCATATTATATATAAAATGCCGTAGTCGCCAAACAAAAAATTAATAAGTGTCGAAAGTTATTAAATTTCATTTTGTTATGGGAGTGACGAATAATAGCCTGTTCGTTGTCAAAGAGCAGCGAAAATCTCGTTTTTCGACGGTCGATATAGACGACGTGATCAAAGTAGCGAATAATAGCTATTTTGGTATAGCCGTGCGGGGAAAAGTCGAAGGCATGCAATGGCCTGATTTTGAGATATTTGTGCTCCCGGAAAACGCATGATTAAATAGTTCTTTAAAGGGTGTTAAAACGACGTTTTCTTATGTAAGCGAAAATGCAAACCTGAGTTTAAGAAAGATTTGGACAGATTAAGACTTTGAATATAGTGTAATATTATACTTCTGTAATGTAAGGAGATATTTTTTTCGAAATCAAAAAAAAATTCGAATGGCAAGATCATTTGCTTAAATACATTATTTCCAAATGACGAGTCATTAAGAATATGGTTGGCCCAAGTATTTGAAATATGTAAAAACACATTTAGAACCTCGATATTATGGGGATGATTGTATCCATTCAATTTCTAAGGCCAGTTTCATTATTTTTTATTACCTCAGATTTCAATTCGGTTTTGTTCATTTTAACTGTTATAGCCAGTCTGAGCCCATTCTTTTATATGTATCACCACCATGAAATATTGTCACCAAGTTTGTTTCTTTTCTTTAAGTTTGGTTCTCTGTTTTGTTTACAACATAACTTCTGGAGTCGTCATTGCATAATAGCTGCTGTGACTGTCCTCAAAGCACCGTGTAGTTCATTTTGTATTGTGTTTCATTCTTAATTTCAGAATTAACTAAATTTATTTGAAAGAGTTTGTTTTTAACAGTATGATGCCATGGCGAATGTTAAATACTGCTGCTAAATGAATGAAACATTTGAAAATACGCAATACATAACTGAATGGGCTTCGTTCATATTAAAGTTACGAAGAAAACAAAATTAAAAATACTTGAATTACCTGGTTATATTGAATAAGTTAACTTTAGGCAAAGTTTCGTGTTTATACGTAGAATTATTCTATGAGAAGAGACACAGAAATACTAACACTATTAATGTTCGTACTTGGTGAAAGTGTATAGTTATCCAAATAGGTGAAAATTTTGGTGTCCACTTATTTGTTCAATGTAATCAGAATAAAAATTTTCAAACACTGGTCAATATGAGGTAAAGTCAGCATCAAGCCAGTCGAGTTCAACAGTAAGCAAAAAAAGCCGTATTAACAGCAAGCATCCTCAGAAATTTTCAGAAAATTATTTTGAATAATGCTGAAGAAAAACAAAAATAGAAATGACGCTTATCATTGAAAGAAGGTGAGTGTGTTTCAGTTAAATATTTTTGACATGCTAATGCATACCATGACAAAATTTCTGAGATAAAGAGAAAGAATTCTCAATGCGAGAAAAGGGAGATCGTTGCTATCTTGAGAAAAATGTAAAATGGCAGATTTCAAAAAATGTTAGTTAAATAAAACCAACAGACGAAAAAAATGAAAGAGTGTTAAATCAGCGGTTGGTTTCATCTATCAGACGAGCTTTTGAACAGGGCTGGTTATTCATTTACAGCAAAAGAGTTTGATACGCAAAAGTTGAAACAAAAAAGTGAACGAATGCCACATTTTCTGGCAGCAGTTATCAAACAAAGTTGTTAGCGTCGTGTTTGTTACGAACGCTAGTGAGTAATATAGGGCGACGAAATACTGCCAGAAGTGCTCACCGCCTATAGAGTGCCAGCTTTACCATTCAACAGACGATCGGGCAAAGATTATGCATAGTTTTGCGTATTGCTTTGCTCCTCTGCGTCGCAAATGATTCAATTTAGGCCTTGCCTCCAACAGCGGGGTAAAATATTGACGAAAGTTGTGTCAGTAAGCCGCATCAGAAAACTGAAGTCAATACTCCTCGTTATCGTGATCTCGGTGGCCTTTGCCTTTCGATACCCGCTTCATCGTATTGCGTTATCGCCGTTACGAAAGTTTAGCAATGAAAAAATAACTACCGTGTTTGAGGAACACGAAATTCGAGGTTTTCGCGGCTCAAATGAACTGCTCAATATTTTAAAAAGAATAGCTCACCGCCGGTTTTCCTATTCACCTCGGGAGTTATATCGTTAATTCAAAAAATTAACGAACGAAAATAATGATCGCCGAAAATATAACCCTCGATAAAAGCGCAAAATAACGTTTTGAAATATCAACTGGCTCTGTCATCGAAGCATCAACCAGCGTGTCTCGACAGTAAGTTAGTAGTTTACAGGCGCTGGTTATCATAATTCTAAATGGTCACTTCAAAAGCGCTTAACCGCACGTTGAAATTTTAACAAAATAAACCGAAGCTTCCACCGAAATTTTGACTTTCACATCAAATAGTACAAAATAGAAAACACAGAACAGAGCCACCTCAAATATTGTACTATGAGTGAAAACCAGTATTTGAGTTGACGGGAATAAAATAGGGAGTGACCATGAAACGTGTTTCCTTTAAAAGTCAAAATTTTGACCTAGTGTATGACACGCTGGCAAATCAAGATGAGAATCATGAATGGTGATACTTTATGTTGTTGAACAGAAATAGAAGCTTATTACATGACGTCTGCCGTACCAGCAACTTTGCTTCTTTCGTTTATGAATACAGTAGAAAACCGATAATTGAATTTGAAAGGCGAAAAATCAATTTTCTCCAAATAATTATTCCACATACACAACACGAAAAGAATTATTTATTCAGATTTATTAGCGAAATGACGAACAGGTACCGTAGTGAATGTTAGTGCGCGATATATATATAAGACGAGATATAGAGCAATGTGTTTAACAATGAATAATTGACAATTATTTTAAGATATAGTTACCTGTTGCTATCAACAGTAATGGCAATATTTTCTTCTGGAGGCCACACCTAGGTGGCTCGCTTTTATTATTTATTAAATTTTATGACTTTTGATAATTGAGTTTTCAAATGGAAATTCATTCACCTCTAATTGTCGGCTCCCACTGCATAGTGTTTATGCTAAGCCACCTATCAGACTGTCATGAAAAGTCACTTTTCGATGAGAATGACTCATGTCGTTCGACAGGAAAGAAAAAGCGCCTATTTCGAAATAACTGTTAATGGGATGGATATCAAGAAAGGTGCGCCACTGTCATTTCCGGCACAGAAAGTATTATTTTCAAAGGTAAGGTGTCTCAAATACTTACGATTAATATTACCAAATTACTGAGCAGCTGGTGAAACATATTATTGATTTCTTTCATTTCTTGCTTCCAAAACACACGTTATTAAAAGGAGAAATGTTTTGACCATGCATTTTTTTTGGTTTTATTAAATGCTTTGTCAGAATTTAAAGATTTTATTCAACATACGCATAATGCTTCTCTTGAAAACAAGTGAAATATCATCAACAGACTATTAAATACCAGAAGAAATATTTTCTCGTACTGGAGTTAACAAAGACCATGTAGCCATTGTTCTTAGTGTTATTCTTGACGACTCACTGAAAGATCCACTGAAGCATTGCACTATTGGGGAAGTTCTCGTTGCTAAGTGCAGATTAAATAACTAAAAATCAGAAGGTCACCAAATTACGCAGCAAGAGAAGAGTAGACAAAACCAGAAAAGGTCTGGGGAAATAGTTGGCGTTTAATATTCAAAAGTCGAATGAGATATAGAGGATCTAAATACCATGTCTCAGCACCACTATTTCGTTAGTTACTGCCCTCATGTCAGTATATCTCAACTAAAATTTCAAAGCATCTGATCATATGAAGAATTTAAATTAATGCTACTGTTGAAGAATTACAGAGTGCGCTCTCAGTAAAGCACATTTTGTTCATTGATGCCGAAGTGACTTAAAAGTAATTCCCATGGCTTCAGCTCAATCTATACATATTTCGGTAAGTTTTACAGAAGCGTGAAATCTTTAAACAGGGTTGCATGTCCTTTTCACAGTTTCAAAACTCACTTTTTATTTTAGTCTTCAGTTCTGCAAATTACTTACACTCATTTCAAAAGTCCTCCCACCAGCTAGAGCAGTCAATACGTAGTATTTCAGAAAGAAGATCCAAAGAAAAGACTGAAATATGCCCAATGAAACAAAAGTTTGAGAAATACTTTTTAAAACAGAAGAAAAATGGGAACGAGAGAATAATAATGCATGAACTAAGAAAACAAATACCTTGACGTTACTGAATGTGTTTGGACTAAAAGATATTTCACCTTGATTGTCAGGTTCATCACCTATTAACTAATATTTTTAAGAGTTTTGTTGGTGTCAAATGTAATTTCATGTTTCACGAGTCTACTGCAAAATTTATCATTTAAAAATGCGCAACACTGTTAAGTTTTACCTAGAGTCCTGCTTGGCCTTTGCCTAAAAGTTCCCGATAGTCCTCGATTTCTTTAGCGAAATGCGCATGAACCACGAGTATTTATCAAACTGCCTTCACTCACTAATATTTTTCTCCAGTTTTTTAATGGAATTAATTTACGTGTTCGAAATTTTTTTACGGGCGCGGTGCATCATAATCATAAGAATGGAAAGATGACTGTAATGTCATTGCCGTAACGAATAATCAATGTTAAATTTGAATTAAATATAATGCAGCGAAAGTGCCGATTCTTTGTTTACCAATTCTTTAAATTATCAATGAATATTTTTTTAGGCTCTTTGGTGGCGTTTTTTAGCAGTCATATTTCATGTTATTGGCAAACAGTGTCAGTATTGCTCGCTTGAAACATTACCCCAAAATATATTGCTTTTTAAAACCAAATGATCTTCTTCAAACTTCGCCGTCTTTGTTCCGGTCATGTTACGGGTCATTCACTAAACAGCATCTCGCATATGAACAAAAGTAAGTAAAAGAGTTATAATTAATATCTGTCGGCTATGTTGTCATTGTAATAGGTACATCACCAAAAAAAGTCAGCGGCTTATTCATTGAGTATCGGGGTCGTCGCAGATTTTCGGTATCGAAGCTACTGGCGGCACTTTTCACTGCCACCATCATCACGGTGCATTTAAGCCCGCAATTTCGTCATCTTGTCCGACCGGCCCACGTTACAAACTTTCGGGCTTTGGTGCGGCATAACTCAGCATCTCATGCAAACAGACCACAACAAGCCGTCCGCAGACGTTTCGTGATTGCCATTCGTTCACGTCACTGCAACATAGCCTATAGTACATAATAGCTTCTGTGCACATCACTTCATAAGCTTGTTATTGATTGATAAGTAGCCGTTGAAGAGCGGAATATTCACTTTAAAAGCGACTATTTCACCTCGTCATTAGTTCACCCTCCTCATGTTCCTTGCTCAAAATTCCCTCATCTTATTTCCAAACCGACTCCCATTTGAGCCGGAGACTCGAAACGGAAGCCCTAACCAAATGACACCTGCAAATACACCGCTTCGTGCGTTACTTGCATGACGCATGGGTAAATTATATTCGAAACTATTAAATTACAGTATCTCAGTTCTGGCAGGATATTCATGGGACATCGGAAGCCATACCTTTACAGACAGCCGTTTTTCATTTACCTCAAAAACTTTAACAGCCGGTAGGATGATATTCGGGGATTGTGCTACCTCATAGCTTTAAAGCCTGTTTCAGTATTGCGCAGTTTTTTCATTATACGAAATACATTTCGAGTTGCAGAATGACTGTACCTTTTATATCGCTTCGTTTCTGTTTTCATCCGTTTTGCGACAGCCCGGTCAAGACAGACGGTTAACGAAGTTCTTCAGATATCCCGCGCCAAATAAACATTGCACGTTTTGAAGCAACATATAAAAAATCCGTTGGGAAGCCACGTTTTGTGCCGAATAGACCACCATTCTTTCAATTACCCACGTTATCGTTTGTTGCATTTTCGCGAAAGTGTTTCGATCGCTGAAAATAAAAGCACTGATTTTGCCGATGTGACGTGCTCGCATGATGCATGCCGATTGAGTGGTTACGTAAATGCCTATCTATTTATACACGCACGACGTAGACAGGCCGCAATGAACAGTGTCAATATAAAGCCACCACGGGTTTTTCAAATGGTATGCTCGTCATTTCAGCGTCTGGCTCCTTAAGTCGCGAACTGACAGTTTAAAAAGGGATGAGCCACCTGAATCGAGACAAATGTGAAGGCCGAATTAAAACATCTCCTCTTCCCCATATCGTCATAACAGAAGCCACGACAGCCAGGTGTGCCTGTAACGGTGAGTCATACAGTTCGTTATTGTTCGTCAATTTATTGCCAT
Organism: Araneus ventricosus; assembly: GCA_013235015.1. Lineage (NCBI taxonomy): Eukaryota > Metazoa > Arthropoda > Arachnida > Araneae > Araneidae > Araneus > Araneus ventricosus. The sequence goes on from BGPR01012483.1 coordinate 20,530, forward strand.
CGACATCTTCGCCACGAGAAGATACTCAAGATCTGAAGAGCTCCACAGAATATGATGTTCCTCAGCACGCCCATTTCCGCAGAGGAGGCCAATACTGCGAAAATTAAACAAAATACAGAGAGAATACTAATAACGTCATTGATCACTGTAAAATCAGATGTAATGAAAACCGAAGTGTAAAGTCTTCTCATGCCAGTTATGGCTTCCTCGGTCTAAAGCACATTTTCTTATATTGTTCTTTAACATCAAAGCCCAGTATTTGTTTGAATGTATTTCATAAGAGCATTAAAGGAAATGACACAAAAATATTTTCGCCCAGTTAACAGAGAACATTATCGCAATGGAATTACGTTAAAAGACTACGGCCTTAAAATAATTGTTACCCAACATTGCCATTGGCAAAAAATTCACATAATGCCATGCCAATTTTCGTTATTACCTCAAATACTCCAAGAATGGCTCGTCTCCCGAAAGGCTGGACGAAATATGCCGTAGAATGCTCACGCCGTCATCGCTTGGTAGAAGTTTGTGAGTTCACTCCATCGACAGACAGAAGGAGTCATTGCTGTAATTTCGCCTTATTGCAGGATGTTTATAACATAAGCAAATTTTCAGAAATGCGTACCTGTTCAAAGTTCAACTATCGCTAACGAGTAGCAAATTCCATGCTATTTTCATCACCGCACTGCAAAGAAACTAAAAAAATTGGTCGTACCGAGTGTAATTTTGGTATTTGCTGGAAGCGTGAAGAGCGCACTTTGGCCTGGTGCGTTTGTATCGACACCAGCGCATGATAAGTTGCCTAAAATACCATCTGCTGCGAGCCTCAGCGATTATCGCGATTAGCCGGATTGGTGGCTGTAAAGCTTCAATTTTCATCGAGAATGACACCGGGCTTGGTTAATTGTTGTTCGTAGTCGTGCACCGTACCACTAACGCGATTGCCCAAGCTTCATGCCCGCTGGTGCTCAAGTTACAATCTCGCCGAAATCGGTTTTCAGTTTGTCGCAAAGCTAAACAGATAAGACGCGAGCCTCTATTTCATTATATTATTAAAGTCGCTGAAATTAAGAAATACAGACGAATGTCCGTTGCCCTGAGTAGTTATGTCTTCAGTATTTCAAAATGCTCGCAAGTATTCTCATGGAACTTAAAAATTGGTCATCAACGACGTCACGAAATATCATTGAACCAGCTGCGGTACAAACATATTTTTTGTCGATCACCTCTCGAGCTACGGCGTACGGTTTCGGTTACCCAATTAACCGTTCGTTTAATTAACTTTTCGACTTGTTCAAGGGCAAGCTTCCTGTTCAATGCGTCAGTGTCAGAGAATATCAATATTGTTGTTAACTATTATGCCATCATCAACATCTCATTATACAAGATTTTCACTTTGGATTTCATCAGATGAGAGTCAGTTAAGACGCAGTTACCTCTGTTTAAAAGCAGGCAGCAAAAGCACAGAAAATAATATATCGCGTTAAATGTTTTTACCCCGTGAGTACTTAATCTGTGTATCTTCCAAGAAATTAATTATATATGTTTTTTCTCCATTTCAACATGTTCGAACAAAAACAGCTTTAAAAAAATTATTTTGAAATTTTATTTTCATTTCAAATGATTTATCGACAGGGTTTTCTTACCAGTTTTTTTTTTTTCATTTCAGAAGTGAATTGACAATTAAAGCTAATGCTCTATTGCTCTTGCTTCCTCAATATTTTCCTGAGGAGTTATTTCTAGTCTTTCGTGCTTGATTAAACCTTTCATTCTCATGATGTCAGGTCAATCTCAGATGAAATAGTTACTATTTGCGCTTAATTTAGTGCTTGTTTACAAAGGCCATTAATTGTTTTCTGATGTTGATTACAGAGAATAAGACTTTAACAATGAATTTAAAGTTCTCCATATGGTTTGTTTCAACTCCATAAAATTGAAAATAAGTGGCCAGCTTGAAGCCTTAACAATACTAATAAAAGCCATGCGGAATTAGTCGCTGAAACCTTTCTTTATCGGGTACAAATATTTGTCTTTATAATCTTCAAAATTTCTTTTAGTAGTCATTTACTATTGTAGACTTATAATGCAGGAAGCCGGGCTGAAAGTTAATTATCATAGACAATACATGGTTACATTAATCAATTAAATGAACGCACCGCAATGTGCACGACAAATACCTCGACAATTCGAACTTTGTTTTTCTTTTGGTCGAAAGATAATTTTACCGACATATGATTTGTGATTACCATTGTGAGCAAAGTGTCACATATCATATGGAACTAGCCAACAAAGTGGCAAAATTAGATCAGCCGGTACCGTATCATGTAGTCTCAAAACACCTTGTCTAATAAACTTTCTCTCACTGGCCAAGAATCATAAAGAACACTACATTGTTTCTTCAATACCTCTGTCAAAACAATGAATACTGGCAATTAACACCATGAATGACCAGAAGTGTGAAAATTTCGGAGTTCGTCGGCTGCAGCACGTTAATTATTTTATTATTTTTTTTTAAAAGTTTAGGCGAACAAAATGAGCGTAGTATTTTCGGGCCAAAATCTAGAATTTGCTCATCGGAGATGTCGGGCGTGATCTCCTCATCGTCGATCACGCAAAATTCTGAGTCATGACCTCAATGCTTAAGTCATTATTGCGATGGAACACACCGGTTGTTGGTACGCAGGTCTGGTTTCCACCATTAATGTCATCAGTCAGCGACCATCTGCGTTGGTTTCATCGCCTCATCAACAACACCAGCGCGAACAATTAAAATGCGGAGGCCCATCCATCGCTGAATGGTGCGGAACATTGGCAGCATCGGGGCAGGCAAAGTTCGTCAAAGGCGTTGAGTCATTCGAAATGCGCTTGACCACGAATATGCGGCCAATATTTCACAAGCAAAGAACAAGGGTGTGTAAGTCGCAAAATAAGCAAATATCATCAAAAACGTATTCACAAATCGCGTGCCACGATTTACACAGAAGCGTTATCAGTGCAGTGTCTGCCAGCATTATCATTAAAATGCATTTTGCGTGGCACATTTTACGGCAGCCTAGTGGTGTGGTCGCCAGCACATCATTCGTACGTATCTGAACCAGGTCGGCATAACATTGCCATACAGCGTTATCAGTGCAAACAAGCATTATCATTCAAAAATGCATTTGAATCCACCAGCCGAAAGTGGCGGCGGTTATCATTTTGCCGAGCATCGCGCAGCAGCGGCGTGGCTGTAGTCAGCAGCCGACGCCAATAAAACGCCAGCCTACATTACCTTCCTTATTTGCTTTAAAAAAGAAACGTTCGTCAATTCCGGTATTACGACCCAAACAGACCATAAAAAGAATGAAATAGCAAATCATAATCTCGAGCTTTATTGACATATGAATAGCGATGTCTCTGCACAATCAGGACAAGAAATAAAATGAAATATGAAAAATAAAGAATTGCAGCGGCGTTTTCAGCATACTGAGCCATCATCTTTCAACGGTTTCGTTGACAGACTAAAGATCTGTCGAAATAAAAACAGCATACCACCAATATTCTCAACGTTTATCCACACGGAGACAAATAAATACCAGAGCGTGGAATCGGTTGTATCATTGCAACAATGGCCTTCGCACTTATAAAAGCATGTTTCATAAGTCCATTGTAATGTGGAAAAAATGAATTTATCGATTTCGTTTGTTATTCTTTAGAATTTAAGATTTATATAAACAGGCCATTCTTAATACTTTCTTAAAGCCCATTATTTGTCACCTGTTTTAAGCCGTCAATAATATGTCTGAGATTATATCGAAAGTTGCACAGTGTTCGCTGCAGAAAGTGAGTGCCATTAAAAAAAAGATGACAAGAACTTATCAAGGTCTGACTTTCGCTTTGAGTGGTGTCATTTGTGTCCATCAACAGAATGCCAACAGCCAAAATTTTGCAACCGATTTAATGATGACGCAAAATCAATTTCAGCGATGCTTTTCTGAAAGTCAGCGTACGAATCAACACAAAACAAAAAAAGCAAAGTGAAAGCTGTTAAACCGGCTAAAAAAAAAACAAATAAAGGTCAATAAATATTATGAAATATCTAATATTCTTAAGCAAAAGCAACACTGCATAAAACTCCTGAGTTTCTCAAAGATAAGGAAATGGCAGCCTTAAAAATCGTTGTGTCGTCGAATTTGGAAGAAACCTCCACGATCTAGTTTCAACGACAAGAAAATCACCAGGGCAGTCTGCCCGCTTTGAAGCATAAGTCGCTATCGAATGTTGTCACGGCTTTCAGTCAAAACATAGTGCAATTTTAATTAATCCGTGTCTAAAATTCTGAAATATCGTTCTTCAGGCGTGAACACTTCAAATACATTATAGCAACAAAGGCAGGTCTATTAATTCACCAGTTCCCAACAGATCATTATACCGTTACTATTAGCAGAGCTTTTTAGTCAGAAAGCGTCAAAATAATTATTCTACTGTAATTTATTTCAGATCGATTTATATTTAGCATTGAAATTAAAACAAGGATATGAATTACGAGATTTCATTCTTCATTTTACATGCACATTAACGCAGCATCCGGTTAATGTATTGGGAGTAACCGGGGCCATGCTTCTCAAAATGGGGAAAAGCAACCTCATTTAAGATGCCCAGATGATGGTCTTCTGATGTAATCATTTATATTCTTTTTTTCGTTAGCTTTGAGTCGGGGATGCTGCCTCTGTCGCTAGCTTGAACTCGCTCAATAATAACGGGGTATTAACTGCTGACGACACTTTCATTGTTATCAGCAGGTGTTTCTCGCATCGTGCCTTCTGCTCAAGATATAACGCCACTCCTGTTTAAAGATATTCTCAGTGGTGCTTAAAAGATGTAAATGGCGTCTGGCGTTGGGTACTTGTTAACACTTATGCATTATATTTCACTTCAGTGCCTCTTTGTTAAGCACTTGTTTTGTCTTCACAAATCGAGGTATTACTGCTGCATGTTTGTTGTTCGAAGTTTCATATCTAGGGGATAATACGGAGTTTTATTATTCATTATTTAAAATCGATAGCCTGTAGCTTCTTCCGCCAAATATGCTCAGCCATATTTAGAATACGGAAAATATTGGTATATCATTATTTGGAAAACGAGGTATTTGCGTTCAAGTTTCATATCTAATTACGAAAATACTAGAAGATTCATTATTTAAAAAAGAGTTTAATGCTCATAATATTTTAAAAAAATATAGAGCACTATTATTGTCATGCTCACCAGAATAATACGAGGCCATATTCATTATTTAAAACGAGTCTTCTGCTGCACATGCCTCAGTCTAGCGAAAATATTTGCATATTCATTTAAAAACCGAGGCATTGCATTTCTGTCATACCTGAAATACGAGTAGCATCATTATTTGGGTGTCCTGAGGTAGCTGCATAGCCTCTTCAGCACACTGCTCACCAGAATAATACGGTATATCGCTTAAAAAATGAGTAAGAGCCTGTACTGCACTGCCGCTGCCTCTTTCATATCTGGCTGGTCACGAAAATAAGCCAGGTTATTCATTATTTGCGTCGAGGCCTGTAGCCTTCTTCAAAACAAAGCCTTCATCATATAATTACGGAAATAAGAATATTCATTACTTCTCCAATACGAAAATATTTGCATATTCATGTACTGGGACTCGTTCAAAGATTCATCAAAATAAAACTTATCAGTAAATGTATAACAGTTTTTACCAAGTATTGCTATGCTGTAAGACATTCGTCTTTTCGAGAATGCGATGACACGTTATCTGTGTTCATCAGGTCATGTTTCACGGCCTATTAAAGTTGCACGACTTCAGATTAGGTGCCGATGAAAAAGAAATTGCCGCAGGTTATCATTCTCGTCATCAAGACACTTTACGTTCTTTCACTAAGTGGTTATCATCAAAGCGACCGAGTTAACGATAAATATCTGGGCCTCTTAAATCTCGAACTGTCAGTCGCACCGAAGAAAACAAGTTAGAGTGATGACATTGGTATGGTTGCGCTGTCAAATGCCAATATAACCGGAAGTGGTAAGCCGGTCATTTTGTGGGTCGTCGGGTGATTGATGGTATGATGCTCAGTGGTGAATCTGCGGGCACAGAGCTGTTCTCCAGAAATAACTTTTATTTTTATTTGCGTCTGTAACCTCTTAAAGTAAAAACATTTTCTTCCCGGTCACTCTTTGTCGTCCACTGAGTGCTGATTAATGCACGTTTTTGCTGTTATTACTGGTTTTTTTTAAATTGGTCGATAAACACCCTGGAGTTTACGGTACGCGAGCCGCATCGTAGTCGATTGCCTTCGCATGTAGAAAGCGCTTATCGTTTTCGCGCATGTCGTCACGGCACGCGTACCGGGCATGTTTTTACACCTGAAAAACATCAGCGGTCAGTTTTCAGCGATGTTAGAAATTGAAGCCATTCTTTCGACATTGAATGCTGAGTTCAGAGTTTGCGCTCCCGAAAACGTAGTTTCGTTTCTTTCATTTCGCGGCCGCGCTCTTTAATCCAAAAAAGACGCGGTTTGCTTCATCATAGCGGAATAATGTCACCATTCATTGAGTAGTGAAACACAGAATAAACAGCCACGGAGCCGAACGATACCATCCAGTTTCAAATGGAAGCCAAATTAGTTTATCTATCACTGTCGAACAAACAGTTCAACGAACGCTGCGCACGTAGTCGACAGCGAAATAAATGAAGCCAATTTCGCATAGAAACGACATTCTTATTATTCTTTCATGTTCACGCAGTTGAATTAAAAAACACGCCTAATAAAAAACATCTATGTCCATGGCCGATAACGATATCACGAACCGTTGTTCTTCTCAGCGCAAGCTCAAACAAGAGAATGACCTACTGGTTCCGAGATTGGTTTCACATGAAGCGCTGGTTAAACCGACGTCAGCAAAGATTTGAAAAGACCAGTACTAGCAGGCATGCGTTAAATCAATGTTAAAAACATTTCAGACGCATTCAAAACAAATGCCTGGCGGCAAGATTTGGCGACCAGCAAGTGCAATGTACCATCTCATTGCGGTGAATAAATTGCACAGTTAGTGCGTTTTGCTGAACATATTATCACGACGATACAAAACTTTTTATACCAGCCGAATTAAAATCTCGATTCGATGCAACGCCGAATTAAAATAAAACCGCTTTATTTGTCACTGTTCGTTCTTCACAAGCACGCAAAATGGCGAACCATGCCTTAATATCGTTGTTTCATTGCCTGGTGAATTGTTGCCGATAGACGCACATACGAAGTTTCTGTTAAATTAAATGATTTTCATCAATTTTTGGGGACCGAAACCCATACTTACCAACAACAGTGATTAAAATGTGCACTGGTGCTTTACCAAGGCATATCTTTAGTCATTGCGTAAGCGTAATTGAAAGGCGACGCCAGCAGCGAACTGGTGCTGGTCCGGGAAGGGGTGAGAGGCCCATGTACTAATAAAAGTGTCTTCATTAGCTATAAGTCAAACATAATAAGAACATAGCGACGGTTCGAGAAGTGTTTCTCGATATAGTGGTAATCTAGTCTGGGTCGGGGGGGGGGGCTATATCACAAAACTTTGCATCGTCGCGAGAATGTCGTCTTCAGGTCAGCAAACTCTTGTCTTACAGATTCTTTAATACTCCGACAACAAAATCATAAAAGAACGGGTCATAATACTAATTTAATGCAAAAATTACAATGAAGGTTCAGCCGTGGTCACGCGATCAGTGGCTAGCAGCGGAATGACTGTGCAGTCTTTTCGAGCCACAGAAAGGTCGTGCTGAAACGCTTCATTATTTTTTAAAGAGAGAAATAAGAAAATGAAGTTGTAATGATTTTAAATTAAATTAGAACTTCCGGTTGTCAGCTGTAAGCCTGATACAAACTTCCGGAGTTCGCCACGATAAAAAATTATCAATTAATAAAAATATTGTGTCAGCATTATTAGTGAATGATTATAAAGTAGAAATCTTTTCGATTTCAAAAGTTGTGAAAAGTTATCAAGAAATGCCTTATTTAAAAGAGAGAAACAGAAAACATAGATGCTGGGCCTTGCTCAGACTGGCTTGGTTTGGGGGGTTGATACTTGCCACAGTCATCGTTAAAACACAACGAAGCACAATAAAAAATATTTTTTCAGGTCGTTAATGTTGCCAGTGCAGTGGAATGCGAATAGCGAACGAAAATTATCGTCGTCGGCGGCTTAATATTTTTTTTTAAAGAGAATAAGAAGAAATACGGCTGATTCTGAAAGAAAAAAAGTTGCCGTGTCATTTATTGCTTGTGCCGACCGAAAATTTGCCATTCTCCATACTCTGCTGGGGCTGATCTTGATAAGGGAGAGCATATGTTAGCTCATATGATTAGGCTCGAGACGACGTTGGGGATCGCCGTTTCTCGTCTCCGTGCAACAATATTTTTTATAGCAATCAAAACGTTTTTTGTAAGCTTTATCTTTTGTGAAACGCAGTTAATCACAGTCATTTATTTTATAGCTAACGAAAATTTTAATAAAAAATGCAAAGACATCTTTCTGATATAATTTCATGTAAGAAATGTTAATTGTTTATCGCAAGCGTTAATTTATAAAACCAGTTCTATGCTTGAGCAGATTTTTTGTGCCTAAGATTACCTTTTCTGCAATTATAAATACAATATCGTCGTCAATATCTTTAGTCAATACGGGGTAAAAAATGAAATCAAATGTCTTTGAAAATTTCGTGCTCAATCAGTAATTTTTGCCTGAGCAAAAATAACTTGCTTAAGTTTGCAGAATTGCTTACCCGCACAACTGCAATTGAATTATGCACATCTTTACATATATATCGCATTACAGCCAGAAGAGCTAAACATATCAAATAAACCTCGAGCAATTAACATCAATACTTGCTTCGTAATAACAGTTTCGTTTTTAATATTTAGTTTACGAAAAAAAAAAAAGAAATTCATAATTATTCAAAACCAATCAACAAATATCTTCAAAGCTTCAATCAAAGAAATACTAATAAAATAAGTCGCCTTTTACCAAGGTGAGAGAAAAGGGGACGATTAATAAGCTCAAAACATATATTTACTTTCATCTGTTCCCATTAGGCAGAAAGCGTCAGTATTCTCAGTTAGTAATCGATCATTGACTCACGTTAAATAAAAAAAGAAAAGAACATGATTCATTTTCGTACAGTAGGGCGCACTTATACATTACCTACCTTGGGATGTGTAACAGCACACGAACGTTAATCCGGTCTTTCATGATATAAATTTTTCCGCGTGAATAAGCGCAGCTGAAATATCTCACGTTGCGCCATAGCGGAAATTACGCCGCTATCGCGCCTGTGACCTCCTGAAGTCGTCAGTTTATCGTTATCTGAGGGCAGTCAGTCGCCCCGCCATTGGTAGCTAATTGTCAAATGAACTGAGAGCGATTTTGAATTTCGTTGGTGTGCCAGTAGTTTGCGGTCATACATATCTGTAACGTCGATTGGCATCGCAGAAAACAAATCCTAAAACAAAGTAACGTTTCAGAAAAAAAAAAAACTTATTATTTTTAAATACGCCAGTAGTTATTATCTCCATATTTCATATAAAATATCGTTTTAGCCGGAAACACGTAGAATGCGCATTATAGCTTAACGTTATTTTGTGCTTTTCCATAACATATCACTTGCACTTCATTCTTTGAACTGGTCACCATCTGATTATTCTTTTCCGTTGTTTAATCGAAATAAAAAAAATCTTTCGCATTGAAATCGGTAGGTTTTCTCGATTTCACTTTTTCTTCCCAGGATTTTTCAAAATGAACATTATTTTACTCTGCATTCTTCCGTCAGATGGCTGCCTGGCCTGACGGTTACCACACATTATAATGATTTGTTGATATTCTCTCAATAAGTGTTATCTTTCATTCGAGGGTGTAATTCGGTCTCATCTACTATTGGTTTTTTCAAGTCATAAATATGCACACGATAATTACTAATATTCAGTTTCACCGTGTTCTCAGGTTGTTACTGATGTTCTTTCATTACTAATGAGCTCTTGATGCGGAACAGCATATCAACACTGAACGATTTATCTGCTTCCATGCTTTTGCACGCGTAAGTGTTTACCGGGCATTCTTCAATGAGTGCATTCTTTAAAATTCTTGATGAGGTTATCGCATGATAATAAAAAAATTATCAACAAAACAGTATTTGCCATAAAGAAAGGAAAACGACGTCGGGTCAGCAGTTTTTAAATAGCAATACTATCATACATTGAGAGATAAATACATTGCCATTTTTAAGTGAATAAATACAGATCAAATACCGGCTTTATTTTTCACTTACCTCTACCTCTTTCCAATGGGTTGAAGGTTTGTACCTCAGAAGGTGACCGACCTTATTCACAGCTTACTCTTCAAAAAAAGAAAACATTTTCTCCGAACGAAAGTTTTCATCTTTGGGAATTGGCTTGGTCATTTTCACTTCCAATTTCATTTCATTAATTTGGATTAAATTTTGACTATTATAAGTTTCCCAGAAAGTACCTGATGAAAATGACTTAAGACTACGACAGTTTATAATGAATGCGACTAAAGTAAAACCAGCCTCTAAATTTCAAAAAAAATTCCTTTACAGATACACGCGTAAAGCTTTAATAATACTATTTTATTAAAATTTCGGAATCAAATATTGATGCATGAATATTTTTTGATAATGTATTACTGTAATTTAATTGTAACGTTATGATAAAGTAAAAAATAATATTCATTGTGTCACACGAGTACTAATAACTAAAATAGCATTTTAAAATAAGTAACGAGATTAAGATGCATGAAATATTATCGTAATTTCTTCGAGTTTCGGCATTGACTACCATTTTCAGTGGACGCAACGACTTCAAAACGAGAAATAGTAACGAACAGATGATCGCCGAAACGCCCAGTTTACCAGACTAGCAAATTATTTAGAAATACATATTTTTCGAGTAAGAAAACGCCCTTCTTTTCTCGCCTTTTCGCTTCTGCCACGAACCTACCAAGAAAAGACGACGAGTCTTCTGACGAACGAGTGAATGCATAAAAAATAGCCGTAAATCAACTGCTAACAAATTACTGTTTTCATCACGAGAAAAACATGCTACGCTTTCAAATTTTAAATATCATCCATTTATCAGTGATGTTTTTTTTTTTTTTTTGGCAAAATAAAAACATTTAGTTACGCGAAGAAGCCCCTGATAGCCGCGTGAATGCTGCGCAGCAAGCATTTTACGCAATTTCTCTTCAGCAGTTCAAATTTCAAAGCTGCAGTTGCCGTATTGTCAACATGTGACAATACAGAAAGTTAATTGAAAGAGGAGTCAATATCAAAATGCCGGGGAACTTGAAATACCGATTGTTCTTTTTAAAATGAATTACGATTACAAAACCGGTAGATTTGTTTATACGATGACTGGTTCACGCATTATAAATAGCCTTTAGTGGGGTGACAACGCATGACTATAAAGCATAATCAAGATTTAATTAATAGTTAGAGGTTTCGAATAAGTTTCCAGTGAGCACGAGAACATAAAGAGTATTCGATTGGGGTTTGCAATGATGTTTAGATTATAGATTGATCGTAGTTAATTTAGTTCAAATCAATTGTTTATCGATTTTACTTATAAATATTCTGTATAGAGTTATTAGTTGTGTACCATAAATACATCATTTATAATGCAACGTTTAAATATTCTTAAATAAGGACAGAAAAAATGGAACTATTAATTGGACACAGATATACAAAAAAAGAAACCAATTCCCCAAACACATATTTTGAGATATAGTTGCTTAAAACATTACAGAAAATTTTATACTGTATTTCCAACATTTACCGTTGAATATACAGTCTGCTGTGGTGCACAACAAATGTTCGGGCATATAGAGCGCAAGTAAACCCCAAAAATCGACAAAATGACAGCTGGTTTTGGACTGACAACTGTGATCACCATAGCTCCAGAAACTTTCTATTAAAACCTAGGAAATATTTGCTATACGCACACTTCTGATTTGAAAAAGGTAAATTGATCGAATATAACAAGTTGCGGATTTAGATAATTTTAGCTGCTCGTTTAATCTAAAGACTATTCAGAACTTATATTTATTTAATTTCAAATCGCTGATTGCAGAAACAACATGAGTCATTATTAATTTTCCCCTTAAAATTGGTGTTTATTCTTTTTCATATTCTAAAGGGCTGTTTGCTACAATGCGAAGAAATGGCACCAGTCATGCCCCATTAGATATATAAAATCTACCAGGTAAAAAAATGTAATCATTGATTTAAAGAATTAATAGGTTATTTCAAAGTTCTGCATTTTGATATTATTGACTCACCATGTTCTTTCTGTAATCAACGATTCAATCACATGGTAACAAATACAACAGCGAAACTACGAAAACAGAACTAGACAAAAACACAGAAAAGTACCATTAAAATGCTATACCTCTGGCATTCACGGCTGGCTATCGCCTACTAGAAACCCCTTCAGAATAAAACCATATGCCTAATCATCATGTTTTATTACTTAAAAAAAAAAAAAACATCTGTCATCGTATCGTTAACAAATTTGAAAGTGCATGGTTTCTCAGTGATGAAAACGAATGAAAGATTTATTAAAGGATTTGCATTTTGATTTTACAACTATTTTTATACATTCACTGTTCGTTCAGAGATATTTGGTCGATGACTACTTGGGTAGGTAATTCTGGCTTTTCTTTCACATTAACAGTATAAGAAAAACAAAGAAAGAAAGTGGATTTCTATGCCTCGAAAAAATTATATATTTCAAATAATTTATAGTCTGATTAAGGATAGATCGTTTTCGGCGATCATCTGTCTTCGTTCAATTATTTCTCGCGTTTTTGGAATCGTTTATGCCTACTGAAGAATAATATAAATCTGTGTCAGATAATTGTGCAATCATTCGAAAAGAGATAATATTTCATGCACATCTAATTCTCGTTATATTTTAAAATGCTATTTTTAGTTGTTAAAAAGTATTACTCGATTCTCAAAAAAAATATGAAATTTATGAATATTATTTTTTTACTTTTATCATGTAACGTTCTAATGAAATTTACAATTAATACACATTATCAAAATAATTATACATCAAGTATTGAGTTCAAATTTTAATAAAATAAATTATTATTAAAAACAATGCATTAGTATATAAAAAGGAATTTTTTTTAAATTTAAATTAGTTTTACTTTAAGTCTTTTATTTACACCATTATTATAAATATCATGGAATCTAAAGTCATTTACTCAGAATTACTTGTAGGAGGCACCATCATATGGAATCAAAATTTAATCAAATTAATTGATTAATGAAAATTAGGCTCTGAAAATATTAAATGACTACAAAAGTGGGAAAAACTTTCGATCTTAAAACCGGTGAAATACAATTTTTTTTTAGTTGAGATTAAGAAAACAGCTGTAGTTATTTTAAATAAAATAAAGAATTATTCAGTTTGGGGGGGGGGGCTGTAGCCTGATAGCCAACCCTATTCTCCGCCACTGAGGGAGGTGTTTTTCAAAGCAGGGGGGGGATAGAGGGGTTGAAAAATAATAAAATGTACCTGAGGCACTGCTAAACAAAACTAAAATTGATAAAAACGTACATTTTGATCTACAATGACTCAAGAAAGACTGACTGGTCTGGCAAAACATGAATTGAACATGAAGTTGCAGCTAATCTTGACGTGGGATCCATTAATCGAAACAATTCTCTAAAAGTAAAAAAACAGGAAAAATTTAATTACTTAAAAAATATGAGATACCACAATGTGAATTTATTCTCAATGTATGATAAGGATTCATTACGTTTAAAAATGCGAATGAAAAAAACGTCGATTTTTTCTTCCTGTGAAATTTAAATACTGTTTTGTTGATAAATTTTTTTATTGTATTATTTAATACAAATGATGCCTCTATCAAAATTTTTCTTTTCGAATTCAGAATCACCATTGAAGAATGCGAATAAGCAATAATTAGCTTTACACTAGTAGACATGCAAAAAACATGCGGCTTGACAGATGTAATTACACGTTCGAACAGATAAACTGTTCGAGTGATTATTGGGAAATACTAACATTGTTACATCAAAATAATTTAAGTAATGAAAAGAAACATCGAAATGAGAGTTCTTAACCTGAGAACTACACGACAAACTGGAATATTATGTAAATTATCGTATTTAAAACAAAACCATAATTTTTGACAGAAAAATTATGTAAAAAGATTGAGACCAGATTACACGCACCCTGATGGAAAATGAAAGAAAGGAATACCAAATACACTTATTCTCTGTGGGAATAATATAAATCATTACATATTAACAACAAAAAACTATTATCCGAATTACAAATTTACATATCGTTTCATGCTATCTATGGAAGAATGCAGAGTCATTAAACGTTCATTTGAAAAATTATAGGAAAATTAGAAATGAGAAACTCACCGGTTTCAACCGAAAAGATTTTTTTTTGTTTCTGCTAAACGTTTTATTTTTCGGTTACTTTTTTTGTCCCTTGAAGATAATCAGATGATCAAACCCGACACAGCAGATTGACCTTCAGAGAATTAAAAAATTTAAGTGATGGTTGGTATAAATCAAAAAAGTAAATAACAAATTTAAATATAATGGCCATTCTGCACAGACATCTCTAAAATGACGATATTTTATATGAAATATTAGAATACAATCACTTTAATAGCAACTGCATTTAAAAAATAATAAAGTTTTTTTTTTTTCTAAACTTCAGATTGCTTTACTTTGTTTTGTTGCTGTTGTTTCCTAAAAATAAAATACTTTTCTGCGATTGCTAATTGACCAAATTTTGAATATAAAAGCATGATACAAACAACTTTTTTTTTCTCTCCCCAGCTTAAGTGAAAATTCACAAACTTTCATTATCCAATTCGGACGACGGGAACAACCTCCTGTGGGAGGGGTTGGCAAATGGTGATGGCTACCAGGTTCGCCTCAGATTGCCTCAACGACTCAGGAGGGTCCGACAAAACGCGATGCGCAGTAGATCTTCCGCGCATGACGTCTTAGACATATTTCGGAACTCTACGCTATTCCACGCGGTTTCGAATTAAAGAATAAATTTACTCCATCTGTAAGAAAAAACGTTAAAAATGCCAGATTAATTGTCTATTATTATGTCTTCTTCATTTTACATCCCAAGACTGCATTTTATTGCTTATAAATTCCTGGCGCCATATATTTTAATGAAATGGATCATGGTTCTTTTTTCTTTTTTTGTTTACTTTGCAGTAATTCCAAATGATTCGCTTCTTGAGAATACTATTTGCTTTTTTTTCTGCCTAATAGGTTTCGCAATGAATGAAAAAAAAACAAATAATATGTTTTGGGGTTTACGAGACTTGGAGTCTGGTTATTATTTTTTTTTTGTTTCTTTTTTCCCACATACCAAATTAAAAAAGGCGGGAAATTTAGTTTTATTAAGAATATTTCTCGTTTGATTCAGAGCTGAGTTGATGTTTGATTGTTATGACAGTGTTATGAGATTTCTTTTTTTTTTTTCGGTAAACTAAATATTAAAAAAAACGAAAACCAACCGTTTATTACCTGCACAGGCAAATATTGATTATTGAATTGCTCGAGAGGAGCTTAATTATATGTTTAATATTCTGGCTGTGAAAATGCGATATATATATTAAAAGATGCAAAATATGTGCATAATTCAATTACGAGTTGTGCGATTAGGGCAATTTGCAAAAAATAACAGTTATTTTTGCTCAAATTTTATCAAATTGTAAAGTTAATTTAAGGAATTTTTCAAAAGATTTGATTTCATTTTTTACTACATGAAGTAACTAAAGACTATTATTTCCAATCGAATGTAAATTTATACTGCAAGTAAATTAATCTTAAATCTCCAGTTTTTTTAAAAATCATCTATAGTCTCAAATAAATTTTGTTTTTATAAATTATATAACATACGTCGTAATTATTTTATTTCATATGGAGATTATATCAGAAAGACTACCAGACATTAAAATTTTCGATTAAGTACTTAAAATATTTATTCTTTCTGCAATTTGTGATTCTTTAACAGCGTCAAAAGTCAAGTTTATAAAAAAGTGTTTTGGTTGCTAAAAAAAAGTTAATATCAAATGTGATATTTATTCCGTTACGTAAATACTGGGACGTGAGGGGTCCCAATGTGACGTCATCAATTCATCCGTTCTCTGTGAGCCTAACCTTATACTCTCTAGTGACTCCCTATCGTTCAGATCAACCCCAATGGTTAGGCAGGAAAGGGATAAGTCGATTCTAAGGTTATGGAAAGTAAAGCAAATTCCTTTCAAGTCAAGCAAAATAGTCAGCAAATTATTATCTATTAGTAAACCATGGCATTTTTTTTTTTTCTTCGAATCAATACATCTACTTTCTTAATGTCTTAAAAAAATAATAAAACATGACAACATTGTTTTCTGGCTTTGACAGGTCTTCGAAAATTGTCCCAAGGCTTTTTGCAGCTTCATTCCACTCGCACTTGTAGCGTTAACGCGAATTCACATTTTATTAGTTATTTCATTGTGTTTAACAGTGGCGAATCCAGGGGGGGTTATCACAGCCCCCCCCCCCCCCCAGAGCCGCTTCTATGAGTTCCTAATTTGTCTTAACATCATTACAACTGTTTTTCTCTTATTTTCTTTAAAAAATACAAAAACGTTTCAATTGCTTGGCTTTGAAAAGGCTCGAAAAGTTTCCTACTTTTGTAATCATTCCACTAGCACTTGTGTTAATGCGGCCACAATTATTTTTGCTGTTATTTCTACTTGTGTTTTTATCAGTGGTGAATCCAGGGCCATTCGGCCACAGCCCCCAGAGCCAAGCCAGAGTTCCTAATTTAATTTAAAAAATCATTACAGCTGTTTTTTCTTAATTTCTCTTAAAAATAATAAAAAAACGTCAACATTGCTTCTGGCTTTGAAAGGCTCGAAAAAGCTTCCTCATTTTTGTAGTCATTCCACTTGTACTTGTGTAGTATCTTACGGTCGAAGACATTTTTGGCTAGTTATTTACTGTAATTTTATTAAATTGGTCGAAAGTATTGTATTGTTCTTTATGATTTTATTTGTCAGTGAGTAAAGTCTCATTAAAGAGTCGGCTTTACTTGAGCCTGAAGTTTGATATCCATCACGACGATGCAAAGTTTTATGACCTCAGTCTCCCCCCCCGACCGAACTTAGATTCGCCACTGGTTTTATTAAACTATCGAAAGTACTATAGTATGATTCTATTGTCAGTGAATAAAGGCTTTTGACTTACATAAGCCATGAGGTTATTTTGATATGCAAAATTTTATGACTACCTTTCAGACCAAAATCCTGGATTTGGCATTGAGTGGGAGGTACTCTCGCCTTTCAATTACACTTACACAATATTCTTTCACAAGATGCTTTCTGCTTCGTAGAGTAAAGCCAGTACGCATTTTGAAGCTCTTCCTTGATTGGGTCCAAAATGTAGATGGTTTCAGTCCCAAAATGTTGATAGAAATCGACAATTTTGGTATAGAAACCATATGTTGCGTCCTATCGATAGCTCTAATTGCGTAAAATTTATAAAGTAGCGGTGTAACTAAAAGCAAAGCGGACTGTAAGGACGCGGTGAGAACTTTGACGGAGACATACGAAGTGATGATCCATACAAAGTGTTTATTTTTTAATTCAGCGTTGCATCCAGTGCCGAATCCAGGATTTGGGGTCGGGGAAGGCTGAGGTATGTTGTATCGTCGTGATGAATGTCAGAGATTGTTTAACCAAAAAAGACTTTAACTGTACAGATTTGATTCACCTGAAAGTAAGAATCATAAAGAAATATGGTTAACCTTATGGTACGCACTTGCTTCGCTCTTCTTAGGATCACAAATCTTTGCCGCCAAGAACGGCGATGAGAGAACTTTGCTCTTGGATGCGTCTAGATGTTTTTTAACGAGTGACAAGCGCGCATGCCGATCTTTCATCGGTATCTGCTGTGGAAATATTCGAGTTTAAATCATCACAAGAGGGCGCTCTCCACCGTATTTGAATTAATCTGAACTATAACTGAGGAAGCGTCGATTGTATTGTTTGAGTACGCTTGAAGGGGATGTAGTTCGTTCTGTGTCGATTTATTTGCCATAGTTATAGATGTTTTTTATTAAATATTATTTTTTTTTTAAACTAACCGCGGTTTTCATAAGTGTCAGTGTCGTCGTTTAGAATTAGTTTTAGCTTAGCTGGTATTTCAATTTGCTTATCAGGCTACATTGCGCAACGTTCGATTGGACTGTTTTGTTCAACCTTCTGATGCAATTGGTCGATAAATTGAGAATAAAACTTCCATTTGGAAATTCTTTTGGATGAGTATCGGTTCAGTTCGTGTATGTTATTCTTGTGTGTTTCCTTTTCAATGAATGCCACGATTATTCCGTTGGCTAAGTGATGAGCAAAGCCGCTGGATGTTTTTTTGCCAAAAAATTTGCCCGGTACATCGCTTCGCGAAATGCCGCAGAAATTGCATGGAAATTCTTGTTGTTTTCGGAATTTAAAAAATCAGGACTCCTAACATTCAATGAAAAGTGAAGCTAGTTTCCTCATGCTGAAAGCGAAGCCGCTGATGTTTTTTCAAGTTAACAAAATATGCCCGTACACACTTGAAATGCATGGTGCTCAATCTCTCATTTTCAGGTGACGCATGCGCAAGAGAGCAATAAAAGCACTGCACACATGCAGAACAGTATTTGGCGACGGCAAAATTATGAGAAATAGGTACCGTAACCTAGAGTATCAAGAACACTACATTATCAGATAATTTAAAAAAACCAATGAAATAACTAGCAAAAATATGTTTTGACCGTACAACGCTGCAAATACGAGTGGAATGACTACATAAAAAGTGGAAATATTCTCGGTGTTAAAAGCCAGAAGAAATGTTTACTTTTTTAAAAGAGGATACGAAAAACAGCTGTAGTGGATTTTAAACAAAATAAAGAACTGGTCTAGCTCTGGGAGGGGCTGCAGCCCGATAGCCCCACCCCTGGATTCAAGCAATACTGGCTGCACTATTGCCCATGTCCGATCAAATCGATTCTGCCGGGCAGTTAAACATTAACCTTCTACTTCCGGGGACGCTATATTTGGCGAGCACAGTACTTACCACAATATTCTCAAATATCATCTCATCTAGCTTGGTTTCTACTTGTGAGTGGTTTATTGACTCGGTTAAAATTTAGATATTTATCATTAACTCGATAAGAACTTTTTGATGATAACAATACACTTCGTGTGGAAAAGAACGCAAAAGTCATCGCCAGACTGGAAAAGGATAATGGTAGCCAGAGGTAGAGATGTGCCGGTATAACTAATTTCTTTTCTCTATCAAACCTAATCTAGGAAATCAGGTAACTTAATAAACCGTGAATAATTACCAAATGAACACAGATAAAATTAACGTGTCATGTACATTCTGAAAAGACAAATGGTATCTTGCTTCTGGTACAGCCTTTGTAAATACTTAGTAAAACTGTTCTCCTATTTTAGCATCTGTACCTTACCTTCGAATTGCCAAGGTTTTAATTGCAACTCTCTTTCATGAATCTTGAATTGAATCCCAGCTCTTAAATAATGAATATACAACATTCGTATTATTTCTAGATATGATGAGCAGAGGCGTGGTACAGCGGAGGGGCAGATGGTTTTAAATAATGAATATACAACATTTCTTTCCGTATTATTTCAGATATGAGTACAGAGGCGTGGCAGCGGGGAGGGGGGCAAGAAATCTCGGTTTTAAATAATGAATATACAAATATTTTCCGTATTATTTCTAGATATGAGCAGAGGCGTGGCAGCAGCGGAGGGGGTACAGACACCCTGGTTTTAAATAATGAATTACACAAAATATTTCTTCCGCATTATTTCAGATGAGCTGAGGCGGCAGCAGCGGGAGGGGCACAGATGTTCTGGTTTAAATAATGAATATACAAATATTTTCCGTATTATTTCTAGATACGATTGAGGCGTGGCAGCAGCGGAGGGGGGGCATATGATACCCTCGGTTTTAAACAATGAATATGGGCCAACATTTTCCGTATTTCATAGATATGATTATATGCGCAGGCGGTTAAGCGGGAGGCACAGATAATCGGTTTTAAACAATGAATATACAACATTCGCGGTTATTTTAGCCATGAGCTGAGGCGCAAAAGCAGCAGCGGAGGGGGCACAGATACCCTGCCTTTAAATAATGAATATACAAACATTCGCATTTATTCTAGATATGAGCAGAGTATGCAGCAGCGGAGGGGGTACATAATCTCGGTTTTTAAATAATGAATATACAAATATTTTCCGTATTATTTCTAGATATGAGTCGAGGCGCGGCAGCAGCGGAGGCACAGATGGTTTTAAATAATGAATATACAAAATATTTTCCGTAATATTTCGATGCGAGCCGAGGCGTGGCAGCAGCGTGAGGGGCAGATACCCTTTGGTTTTAAATATCGAATATACAAATATTTCCGTATTTCTAGATATGAGCTGCGAGGCGTGGCAGCAGCGGAGTGGGGGTGTACAGATACCCGGTTTTTGTAACAATGAATAGTACAAATATTTTCCGTACATTTCTAGATACAGCTTTGAGGTGGCAGCAGTGGGGTACAAATACCTCGGTTGTCAAATAGGGGCAACCTGGAGACAAAAAACATTAGAGTGCTAACAAAAATTTTCAAAGTGAACATAATGAAGCGGTGAAAACAAATCTACCGCTAATCAGACGCCATTTACGTCTCTTGCCACTATGACTACTGCAAAAAAATCATTTCAAACAGGAGGCGTTATAGTCCGTCTGATTTGGGGCAATGGTCTGGCCCGACAGGGGGCAATGACCTGCCAAAAATGGGGAAGGGTGAAATTAATCAAAAATTCTCTGCCAGATCTTAATTTATCAACAAGTTGAATAATTCTTGCCAGTGAACGAGGTTCAAAAATTTCTCCCGACGGGGGAACAGCATCCCCGATAGAGAGGGACATGGCCCCCGACGAAAAGAATCTCATGGATGCACATCAAAATTATTTAAGCATCATGCAAGACTTCTTAAAGAATGAGGTTTAAAAATTTTCCCGACGGGGAGGCATGGCCCCCCGGTTCTCCCTAATTGGCGCTGTAGCCCCGTACGAAATAAACCACTTATACTGTTAATTAACCGTACATAAGAAATGAAGGATGAAAAGAATCTCATGGATGCATATCAAACTTATTTAAGTATCACGCAAGACTTCTTACACACAATTTCATGTACTAAATGCATCTCATCGATGCAAATAGTAATAATTACAGTGAAATAAGTAATTGTTTTCAAGGTTTAACCAAGCCTCTACTAATAATAAATGCGAATTTGTGTATGTTAGTCTGTTGGGGTTTTATTAGGTAGATTATTCGACCTGCAGCTACAGATTTGCGGTAAATATAATTTGGAGGGAGTGAATATACACCTAGGAACGATATTTCAGAATTTTAATTCAAATTTTAGTTAATTAAAAATTACGCACTATGTTTACATTTTTTGGCAATCTATAATATAAAATGTAGTAGCCTCAATGCCTGTGGAATGTGGGCGCGGCTATGTGCCAAAATAGATTTAGACCAGACACAATACAATTGATTTCACACCCGCAGCGTGTTTCTTCGTTAGAGAGCCTCGTCCAGAAGGGTTTGGGGAACGTGGAGGGGTTTCTTAGAATTCGGAGAGTGCGAGCTGTCATTGTTATTTTTAGAGAAGTGAATTTTATCTTTTGAAAGTGAGAAACCTGGTATTTTTGTGTCTTTTTATCTCTTCTGAGTGTTGCTTTTACAAATTATTAGATCTTCCAAAGCATCCTTAAATGAACATTATTGCTATTTTGTTTTAGCCGAGTTTAGCAAAGCTTCCTTTCTTTTTATTTTATGTTGATTCATGCAATTTTCGAACTCAGAAAGCATCCCTTAGAATTGATTTGCATTCATCAATTCACTCAGTTTTTAAAAAATTTTGTATTTGGTAATGCATTTTTTTCTGTTAGTGGATTTTGCATTATTTTTACTCAGAAAAAGCGAAAATTAGTGCCAATTGATTTGTCAGTTCTGTTTATCATGCTTTTTTTAATTTCTTAAGCACTCTGCATGAGATTTTCTATTACAACTTTCATTAATAAATCTGCGACAATCAGATCTGAGATATTGTTGGCAAGCTAAACTTAGATCAAGTACAAATTCCTTCTAGGAGCTTTAGAAAATATTAAGAATAATATTTATACCATCTTAAAATTCTAAAAATTATCTTTTCATCAAGACCAAATCAGTTGTCATTCATTTTTCCCCCTAATTTTAATGGACTTATAAACATACTTTTATGCATAATTAACGAGAGTACTTTTCATTGTTGCAATGAAATTCTAACCGGTTCCATTTTTTATACAAATATTTAACTGTCTGTTTCTCTTCCATTATTGACAGCTATGGAATGAAGATTCTGGTTATTTTTTCATGTTCTTTATGAAAGTCTTAATTAATTTATACTTTATTTTATTTCAACAGATCTTTTGTGGAATCTATTAACAAAGCCATTGAAAGATATTAAGCAATATATCAAATATGCTAAAGAAACATACTTGCAATTCTTTAATTTTTTCACCAGCTTTTTCATTTTATTTCTTAATCCTGTTAATATGCGAACATACATATTCATATATCCAGTAAGCTCAGAGATTATGGTTGCTAATCTTTCATTCTTTTTATGGTCTGTTTTAATTTAGGTCATATGCTGCTCAGGTGTGTAGTGAGCCGAATGCACTAGAGTTTCACCGCACTGCTTTTTTTTTTTTTAAGCAAGAAATAAATAAGGAAAAATCGTGTAAACATCCTTAAAACAGCGTGATTTTTGTCACCCTGGCAAGAGCATCCCGGCACTGCTTATTTTGCAACTACACCACTGCTGCTGATGTATGTAAAATGTGCCGCACCATTTCAATGATGGATTCAAATGCACATTTTGAATGAGAAATAATACTTATTTTGTGACTACACCACTGATGCTGCTGTATGTAAAATGTGCCGTACCATTTCAATGTTGATTCAAATGCACATTTTGAATGAGAAATAACACTTATTTTTGCGACTACACCACTGATGCTGCTGGTATGTAAATGTGCCACCATTTCAATGATGGATTCAAATGCACATTTTGAATGAGAAATAATACCTATTGACGGCCACAATTCACTTGATGCTGCTGTATGTAAATGGTGCCACACCATTTCAATGATTTATCTGAATACACATTTTGAATGAGAAATAACACTTACTCTTTGCGACTACAATTCACTGATGCTGGGTTGTATAAAATGTGCCACTAACTATTTCAATGTAGATGGATTCAAATGCACATTTTGAATGAGAAATAACACTATTTTGTGACTACACCACTGATGCTGTTGTATGTAAATACACCATTTCAATGATGGATTCGAAATTTGGCCATTTGGAGTGACTATCATGCACTCAATTGTTGTTAATGAATTGCACAAGTGAATAACGCAGATAGTGAAGTCATAAGGGACTGATGGTTATCAATGTCCAAGTGTACACAATGAACAAAATTAGTGCAAGGCTACGCTTACTATAATAATACAATTAAATGACTATCGTCATGAAGCTTGGTACTACTTGTTATGGAAACCATGGGAATTATCAAATTTACAAGAGATTCAATTGAAATTAAACACAACTCAGTATTGAACAGTGGCTAATCCGCTGGGGGCTAATAGGGCTGCAGCTTCCAGATGCAAACCAAAATTCTAGATTTTATTTAAAATCACTGTTTCATTCTTAATTTTCATTTTTAAAAAAAAATAATAAAATAGTGATAATGATTGCTTTCTGGCTCGACAGGCTCGAAAATTTTCCTACTTTCTAGTCATTCCGCTTATACTTGTGGTGTTGAAAACATTTTTTTGGCTAGTTAGTTTCATTGTATTTTTTATTAAATTATGCAATGTAGTGTTCTTATGATTCTTATTGTCAGGTGAGAAAGTTTTGTAAAAGTTAAAGTGTTTTGCTTACATATTACGAGGTTTACATTCATTAAACCGATACGAAATTTTATGACTCCTCAGCCCCCCCCTGACCCGAATCCTGGATTTGCCACTGGTATTGAAGGCAGCTAGTTATAATATGTGACACT
>BGPR01012484.1:0-25121 GCA_013235015.1 Araneus ventricosus
TCGAATTTCCCCCTCTAACAATCAAATTGTTCCCCGTGGGGTGTAGGTCCCACGGTGGGAAACACTGATGTAGATCAGTGGTGAGCAAATCGTGGGTCGCGAAAAAATTTTTGTGGGTCGCTAAATTCAAAGAAATTTATTTGACAATACAAAAATATAAGGTTTTTCTTCAAAAAACGTGGTCACGACTCCCAGAGGGGCCGCGATAATTTTTTTCACGAAGTGAGGGGCGTCGGAAATGAAAATAGTTTGCACACCACTGATGTAGATGAAACTTAAATTTCTGTTTTGTATTTTTTAAGGCAAATGAAAATTATTTTTTTTCTCCTATTAGGTTGGAATGATGTTGGCTGGAACAATCCGGAAATGCAAACGCCTCATTTGGATGAGTTGGCGAGAAATGGGGTGATTATGAACCAGTCCTATGTTCAGCCTATATGTACACCGTGAGTACCTAGTACGTGGAGTTAAAATTTTTATAACTGTTCTGTACATATATTACAAAGCACATGGTCAGTTTCAAAGGTTTCTTAATGAATAAGAAGTTCTAATGGATAGTCTAAATTTAGAAGCTCGTATGAATTTTCATCTGGTGATTAATAATAATCATTGATATTCATCTGATTATTTTTATATCAGAATTGTGACTCTTAAAAGATAAAAAAATTCTCATTGTGATAAAATTAAATCAATTTTTTCCAATTTAAATAAATATTTTTGAATAATAAAATATTTTCAGAATAATGCAGCTTTATTTCAGCTTAAATAGTAGCGCAACGAAGCATACTTTGCCGTACTTTTCCTTAAGCGGGGCATTCACTGCTGCTCAATTCTAATACGGGAAGGGAAAATTTTTCGTCAATGTTGAAACCCAATGAAAATTGGCGCAAATGGATTGGATGCTTGGAATTCCGGAAAATTTGAACTCTGATTGGAATGGCCGGATGGCCTTTTGAGACCCCGTTGCGAGGGCAGCGAGGAAACAAAACTTCTGCCTAGATTGGGACCCCGAGACGAGGCTAGTAAACTCGGAAATTGCCCGTTTGGGGGAAGAGGAACGTGGGTGGGAGTAAGTCTGCAACTTTGAACTTTCCCTCAAACAATGTGTCTCAAAACAAAATTTGGAACATCCGTGAATGACTTACCTAAAATTTTAGACTGGAATGAGTGGAATACAAACCAGTTCTTGGGACAAATGGCATAGCCTAGCCTTCTCGTGAATGCCCAGCTTTAAACTGTCTCGCTCGTGGGTTTGAGACCCGATTCTTCCAAAAATCCATCGTGTAGATGGCCGGAAGCGAATTAAATCCGGGTGCATCGTGTGGTGTGGAAATTTCAAGAGGAAGTGTTGCTGGGGTTGCTGTCTCAGATATCATTCTCGTCATCTGACAACAGTTCAAAATCACGACCGCAAAATAACCCTCGAGTAACTTCGAAATGGAGCATTAATGTAAATAATCTATGAACTTCAAGAGTTTGTAGAGGCTGTAATTTGTATATGAAAAAGTGTGTTCATTGATAATCTGATTCATTAAACTACCAGAAAAGTAAATGATACTCCAGTGCCCTGGTTGCAGAATTGCAGCGTCAGGATCGAAGAGTAGCGGGTGCGAGAAAAGATTTCACTGGAGATTGGTCGTGTATATGGACCTGGTGCACTTTCGTTCATAATGCGAGGTGTCCGAGAAAGATCTTTATTATTCTGAACATTAATAACGAAAATACAAAAAAGTGAAATGAAATGCAGTATGCGGCAAAAGAATGAAGAAATCTAGCAGGGTTTTTTTTTCTTTACAATACATTCAGTGTAGTTCTATGTGATCTCCTTTAGTAGCACGAAAAATGCCCAGTCTGTACTTTTTGCTCCATTCGTTTTTGGATCATTTCCTGTGCCTTTAAACTTATGCATCCATGCATAAATTGGAGACACACTATGGTACATTTGGCGAAACTTTATGTGCACGGTTTTCGGTTATTTTGTTTCTACCAGCCATAATATACAATACACTTTCTCCTGAGCCGCCGCCATTTTCGTTTCTTATAACAGCTACCAAGTAATTAGCGCCATCTATTTCAGACTATTGATACTAGAAAAAAACTGATAGAGTTCTTCATTCTTTTGCCGCAAGCTGCATTTCATTTCACCTTTTCATTTTTTGATTAATTTTTAGAATAATAAAGATTTTTCTCGGACACCTCGTATAATTTAATCTATACTGGATACTGTTGAACTTTCTGGGGTCAAACATGTGCCCGCTTATGTGGAGAGCAAGTTTGGAGAATAGGGTTTAGCACACCACGATTCTTCGTTGTTTGACCTCAGTTCAAAATTACGAAGCCGCAAATACTTCTCTTATAGCCTTCATAATGCGACGTCAATATAACAAATCAAATAGAAAAATAAAGACAAAAAAGTGATAATTTTATGAAGGATTCCAATAAATAATTATATGAATTTTGTTTAAATAGTTTTGCAGCTTAAGTATAATATAAACAATTTTATACTGCGTTACTTAATAAAAAATGAGCTCTAGGCAATGTAACTACTGTAATTGCCAGAATGTCTAGATTCAGTAGATATACACTGTAAAAAAAATCCCGTAAAATTTACGGTTTTAAACTGGCAGCTGGGTTGGTTGTGCAAAACCGTAAAAGTTACGAAGTAAATCCGTAGACACAACGGTTTTTTACCATACTGGAACAAGTTTTTCCCGTAAAAGTTACGAAGTAAATCCGTAGTCACAACGGTTTATTACAGTATGAAATTAAGTTTTCTCCGTAAAAATTAAGTCATCGAAGAAAGTGACGTCATCGACTGATTTGAGTTGTTTTTCTCCTTCTGTGCGAATTGAAATGTGCTGATGTGTATTATCAATTAATCAAGGCTTAATTATTAATTTCAATTAGTTTAATTAATATAATTTTTAATTGAACTTACTTGGACGATTTCGATGCAAGATGATGACAAAACTTCTAACTCCTCCGAGCCGGGGATCGAAACCGCGTTCATAGAAATAAAAGGCAGTCGCTCTAACCACTAGACCACCGGAGACTTCAGAAAATGAAGTAAAAATAATCTATTTGAGTTTTGAAGTCATTATAGCTCTAGTGGAGCCACCTAGTGGTGTAAAAATCAACTATTGCCAGAACACGTGTTTTAAGGTTAGCTTTCATGAGTGACAACAGGTTACTGCAACATGTGTAAACAATATCGGAGATGGAACCCTATTAAAAACATGAAATGAATGCAATAAAATTACATTTAAGAAAAGGGAAAGTTATCGTACGGAAAGCAATACCGTATGACGAAAAATAGAATTTGATCTGACGGTTTTAAACCGTTTATGGCTGGAGCGGAAAACGGTGAAAAACCGTTTTGTCAACAAAACAGCTTTAAACCGTCAAATATACGGAAAAAGTCCGGGAAAAAAACGGATATTTTTTACAGTGTAGGAGAACTTCGATTTCGAGGAGTATTTCTTTCCCCACAGAAATTGAGACATCTTAGCAATTTTAATCTATACTGGATGCGAAGCAGTAATGATTTTTGTGTGAGCTTACAAAAAAGACTGCTCTAAAACTCACCTCTGATTCTTATTCTCTAACCATGTGAAAACTCTTTTATATTATAAACAGAAATGTTTTTACATCTATTTTCTTATTTTGAAGATCGAGGGCATCTTTTATGACTGGTTATTATCCATATCACATGGGCAGACAGGTAAGATGCAATTTTTTTTCACTTTTGTTGTTTTTCCAGTTTCAAATGAATTTGTTTTTTGCGCAAATTCAAAAGATAACAATAAAATAGTTTTCTTAAATGATTTCTGTTTTCTCATAATTTTGAAATGAAATCTTTTATTTAATCAAATATTAATACTTGAGAAAATTTCAAAAGTTTTATGGAAATCAATTTTTTTTTTATTTCATCAAAGCTAAATGATAACTCCTTTATTTGGCTTGAATAAAAACTAAAAGTGTTATGAAATTCTTTTTATTTAAGTTATTTCAGAAAAAGTTCTTTATAAATAGTTTTAATAAAGCATTTTTCAATGTCTGGTGTGATATTTATATTTGGGGCA
Source organism: Araneus ventricosus (assembly GCA_013235015.1). NCBI lineage: Eukaryota > Metazoa > Arthropoda > Arachnida > Araneae > Araneidae > Araneus > Araneus ventricosus. Next base: position 4,083 of record BGPR01012484.1, read on the forward strand.
GAAAAAGTTTAATGTAGGCAAATTAATTTGCTTTACAAAAAAAATCTATTTCTGTAATATTTGTTTGATGATATACTTAAGAATTTTAGCCTGCCCTAGTGGAATTTAGTTTCGGCTTCGAGATCACAGGGTTGCTGGTTTGTGACTCGATTCGACTTAATATCTGCAGTGAACACCGCCCTAGTGTACGTTAAGCTGGACATTCACTACTGGGCCACTCCAATGTTTTTGGAACACTGTGTTCCAAAACCCATCATCATTGTAAAAATCCGATGAGAATCGGCGTACACATAGGGAAAATTTGGAATTCCAACATCATTTGTTTTCCATTCAGCCCATTCGGTCGTAAAAGTGAAATACGATCCTTCGAGGTAGGAGGATGCTCTTTCCGAAAAGCGAAAACCACCTGTGTGAGGGGGGAATGTGAGGGTGGGCGTTAGTCTGGAGAAATCAGGGCGGATTCCCGTTTTGAAGGCGGGAGGAGTAGGCGGAGATCGCAACGACCAGTAGTGCGTTTTGGATCCTTCGTGAATGACCCGCCTAAATGGATCGGCTTAATAGGGTGGCACCAAGCCGGTCATTGGTCCAAATGGTGTAGAACAGCCTTGTCGTGAATGTTCAGCTTTAAATACTTCAAGGGCAAACGTCCTGCCACTTTTGTGGTGTGGATATTTGGACATGAGGTTCCGGTTCAAGTGCCGTCCCGTCATCTAGGCACGGCCCAAAATTACGAGGCCTGTCCATAAATAACCTTCGTGTAGCAACAAAACCCGGGGATAATCTAGCTTAAATAAACTAAACTAGTTAAGGATTTTCATCTCCCAATTCTGTTTTCAGGCTCTTGAATTCTTTTTAAAACTCTTTGACCGTTCTTGTGAAAAATAAAACCGTCTACATTAAAACAATTCAGTTACGTAAAAGTGTGTCTTTTAATGAATTAATTTTCTTAAAGAGATAGTTCGTAATATTTAAGAATTATGTTGTATGATAGTCTATAATGTTTTATGCTCTACCTCTAGTAGGAAAACATTCATACATTTTTTTTTTTTTTGCTATTCTTTCTGCAACATGCGTGGTTGTGACCGATGTATATCTCATATTATATGTCTACTAATTTTGCCGAACTTAAATCAATACTATTTCTCAATAGAAAGTTACCTCATTCTGTTGTCGTCCTCTGAACACGGATCAGATAAATAACTATAAAAAAATAGTCAGCAGTTTAAAACTGAAAAAATAAAATAGGTCGAGGTTTGAAGGTTAATCTAAATTATGCCTACTTCTGATATACCTTATTTTAATAAATGTTTCACTATACCATAAATCTTCGTAGAATTCTTTATTATAACGAAAATTTTGCTTTAGTGTGATTTCATTCCATATTCTCTGCCTAAGAATTTTTTTTTTCTTTTAAAGAATTGCGTCATTATAGTGCTGGAACCAGCAGGTATACCCTTAAAATTCGCCTTCTTACCTGAAAAGTTGAAAGAACTCCGATATTCTACTCATATCATTGGAAAGTGAGTTGCTTGACTACTATTTTGATATTTCTTTTTACAAGTTTATCAATATTTGTAATGTTGTTTATTTAACACTATGCTTGTTTCTTATTAATACAAGATAATTCAGACTGAAGGCAGAAATTAAAGCCAGTTTAAAGGCAGGTAGAGGGACTGAAATTAGCAGATTTTATAATGGAAAGGTGTTGTCGGAAATGCTGCTTTGAAGTGATATAGAACAATGATGAAATGGACATTGATGAAGCTACGTTTTCACTTTCGAATATGTTTATCATTCACAATTCTTACCTCTAAAGGCATGTTAATCCAAGTGGCCACGAGATCGCATACCTACCAGGAAAGATTCTCATTAATGTTTGAATTGTACACAACTACTTAGTGGGACCGTATATTTTAGGGTAGGGTTGCTCAAGTCGTACCACAGCCGAAGTCATACCTATTCCATTCTGACTTTGTTTTCGTCGAATCAGCGACGCTGGCGGCAAGTGCGATCTAGCATCAGTGATGTTAAATCCATTATTTACAACGGAACTTCGCTGCGTTACAACCTAGCCTCGAAGAACAATAAGTTTTCGGTAGTTTTCTTATAGTTTTAGTGTATATTTCGTAAGATGTAGAATAATAATATTATTAATAACATGTAATTATTTCTCAGGGTATTATTCTGTGCTACACTTCCACTTTGAATCTGTAGTTGAAAAAAGAAACAATTTCACTTATCAACGACAGTTTTAAAGCTACAGTCAATTACAACTGAATTAATTATATCAAAAGTTGAAACAAATTAACATAAAATGCTCTCTTATTGATAATCTTAGAGATATCATTTTGCATTGTTGCAATAAAAACAAAATTCATTAACATGAATGATGAAATTTTTATTTAACTAAATAATTATCAAATGAATGATTATTAATAATTTCTTCTATCTGTAATAAGAATAACAGATTGGCTTAACATCAACAGAGATTCAATCCTACTTTAAGTTTGAATTACGGATAATAAAGGAATTAATCTTACCTTTAATTAATCAGAATATCTCCTCCTTTTGATTCTGCATCTGGTTTAGAACAATTCTGGGTGAAAGTATTAACTCAGCATAAAAAATACTAACTTCAGGGGTCTCATCGAGTCAACATGCAGACTGAGTAACCGGCTGTCTGCTACACGCCCACTGGGCATGACTCATCCAGTTAAAAGCGGTTAAGCAATCAGGCCTAATTCCCGTGGGCCACGGGCCAGCACCCAATTTGCTGAGCACTGCCCCTGCCACCTCGCTGCTTCGAGGCTCTCAGCCACTACTTTTTTCAGTTTTAAATACTGCATGAAGATCAGCGGAACAGACCATAAAACCATAGTAGATTTCATATTCTTTGTAGACAACAGATTCCTTTAAATCTTTCAATAAACGTAATGTTTTGTATAAATCTTCACGAATTTCGGCATGAAAGTCTTCAGATCCATAAATACAGAATGATATCACCCTAAATAAACAGTTTTCATCACCTACAATAGGTATTTTACAATATTTTCTACACGCCATTGTGATGGAACTGTTGGGATCTATATATTTAAAATAATATGGTAAAACCTTCAGACAGTTCGCCAGCCTCATCCACTGGATGGATTTCGATAATTTTTATTTCATATGAAAGCTTATGACGTCTAGATGTGTTATCAAGAGTCGCCTGCCCCATACCACCCTCCATTTTCGAACGAAATCGAAAAAACACTTCTCTGTACATTGTCTATGGGTAAACCTTGTAGAAATCCCCCAGCCCCAACCACCATACCGATTTCGACAATTTTTATTTCATACGGAAGCTTATGACATCTAGCTATGTCATCAAGGGTCGAAATCGAAAAAACATTTCTCCACCTTACATTCTCTATATGTTTTTTTGATTTCGTTCGAAAATGGGGGATGATGGGGGGCAGGCGACCCTTGATAAATATTTAGACGTCATAAGCTTTCATATGAAATAAAAATTGCCGAAATCCGTCGGGTGCTTGTGGCTGGCGAACTGTCTAAATGTTTTTCCATATTATTTTAAATATATAGTTGTGAAATGTGCATTTTCCAATTTTTAGGCAGGGTCCGTAAACGTGGCAAAACGTACCGATAACACTTCGAAACAAGAAGATATGAACGAGGCGTTATGAAAATTACCCAATGGTGATATGGGCTTCAACGAAAGTATAATGTTCCTAAACCGAAACTGCGATGTCACCTTCTAGAACTAAATAAACATTATGAGTTTGGAAAACCAAAAGGGTATACCGCGTGTTAACTCAAGACCGAATAGTTTACTCAAAGAATAGTAATGCAAGGTAGTTATGCTTCATTTGCTTCCAAGGTACGACTTCGGACATAGGGGGTACGACTTAAGAACCGGTTTCCTTAGTCGTACCGATGTTATTACTTTAATATTTGTTTATTTCATCCCACATACTACGTGTATTTTGAACTTTCTTGTAATAAATAGCTGCAATATTCATAGAAGTTGTGAATAATGCAAAACGTATTCCTTCATTTAGTAAAACCTGTAATTTGTAGACTTTTTTACTTAGGAGGTACGACTTAAGCAACCTTACCCTACCTAGACAGATGAAAGGGCTCTCGTACGACATCTTTCTACAGAGTATTTTGCCTGCTTTTTAACATAAAACGTGCGTTAATGGGCTTCGTGTTCGTGTGGCGGTGGTGCATACTGCTCGAAATCCACACCGGGAATGATATTACGGGTAGAAAAAAAGATTCAGGTTCAAATAATTTTTTAGCCAGGGCTGATCAAATAACCATCAGGCTTTGGAGATTTTGGATCATTCAGTTCGTGCTCTCCGTAAAATTTCCCATTACTGGTGTTCCGGGAATGATCCACGAGAAGGGCGATTTACGAAAGTGCCCTCTACGACCTTAATGCGCCATTTCTGCGTATACGTTCCATCACAAAACACTGCTTATTTTTTGGTTAGCTCTTGCGCCAGATATTTTAGAATTACCTGGTAGTAACCTCATTCTTTCGAAAAAACTATCGGCTGCATTTTAAATCATTACTTTTATATTCTCCTAGTAAAAAGTCTACAATAAAGTTTTATAATATATTTTCTACTTCTTTTTCCAGATGGCATTTAGGTCATTGCAACAAATCGTATACACCAATGTTTCGAGGATTTGATTCTTTTCTGGGCTTTTATTACGCAGAGACTGATTATTACAAGCACACAATTGAAAGTAAGTTTCTATTCGCTTCAAATTTCATATAATAACTGGCCTTAGCGAACTTTTATAACAAAAAAAAGTGGGACGGTGCGCAGCAACATGAATAATACTATGTCCACAAATGTATAGGAATGCGATTCTTTTGGAATACTATAAAATCTGGGGTTATTATTCATTTATCCTGCTGTAAACACAACATGCAGAGCAAGTCGGCTGTTGAAATGGAGTTGAAGCTTATTGGTCCAAAATGTTGCCGAGAACTTTCTAAGCATACAACTAAAATATGTAAACATCAAGATGTAGCCCCAGGGGCGTTTGGACGTCGTAGAACTGTGTTATTATTTTTTTGAACAAGCGTCACTTAAGGTATGGTCAAACCACAGGTCCATGATACCAGAGCGCAGTCATTATTTATTTATAAATTAATAAAATTATGTAAATAGCAAGCCTTAGGAGTTATATTAATTTGCAACAAAATAACCTAGCTCGTCAGTTAGAGGAGCTACTATCTCTCTCGGGACCAAAAGTAACTATCCGCTTTTGTTAGAGGATAGACATGACAACCTCTTACCTCTTTGCAACAAACATTAATCAACTTCTTAGGCTAGCAGAACTTTGTATCCTACAAAGGTAAAAACCCACCGCATTTGATAATGGAGTTCATTCCCTCATCTCAGCTCCAATGCATTAACATATCTCAACGACTAGCAGAATCTGTATGTCTCTTTCAGTGTGACACGCTTGATGGTAGCCATGGCCTTGAAGGTATCTAACCTCCGGTATTAATAGGTGAAGTACTTTAAACTATTGGTTAAAAAGTATTTATTTTTTATGTAAAGGGAGTACAATGTTTATTTTTATTCTGTGGGAATCACTGTCGGCGAGTCGGGGGGGGGGGGGGCGGGCGCCCTACTTTTTTTTAGGAAAAATATTACATTTTTATTTCATTTTAGCTGCTTAAAACTAGGAATTATAAAAAAGCAACAGTGTTCGGTAAAAATATCTAATTTTTTAACTAAATTTTTAAATTTTATTGTCTACCCCCTATACTCCTGGGTCTTTTAGATGTCTATAAATTATTTTGCTCTCCTCACTTTTTCGATCCAATCGCCGCCACTGGCGGGAATAAACAATTCTTTAATTTAAGACTTTTTGTCAATGGGTTGGAGATTTTTCTTGGTAGTTTACCTTTCTTTTTGGCATGAATAAGCATCTAGGCAGAATGATTTTCACATTTCCCCAACTTAACACCTGCTTCAGGAAAAACATTTATCCATAGAACACATTTCTACACTAAGTACTTCCTGAGTGTCAGATCATTTAGTGATAGCAAGCCTCCTAGGCATCCATGTCCTATTTTGAACGTGGCCAGATGATGAGGACTACGCTTGAGCCGACACTCTACTCTCCAAACTTCCAAACTAACGTGAGGAGGTTTGACCCACTATACATTTTCCATAAATTAGACCGACACATACGGTGGATCTGCTATGGAATCACCAATCAGGTCGTAGAGATATTATATTAAAGTTCTTTTCATGGGTTAATATTTATGGCTGCTACTTTTATGAAAATACTTTTATGGCGATACAACTATCCTTAAAGTATTTCTCAGGTAGAAATTTAATAATTCATTAAACGGTTTTTCAAAAGCTACATTAAAAGTTGAACTTGTTTTGTATCGCCTCTTCAGAACAACTCTGTACCTCAGAGGTAAATTTCGCAAGTTTAGTTTTGCCGATTTTGATATTTTTATCGTATTTGCATTTTCTCGATCACATTTTCCGATACGTAAAATGTCGTAGCTATAAGTCGAAATAATAGTAATAATAAATCTTCTCAAAAAATAAAATACAGCATACAATTGTGCTCTTAAACGTCTTTTGGCTCTCCTGTAAAATGTTAAAATTATTACTTACGTTAGTTTAATTTTGTGGTTACCTCTGTGACTTACCTCCAAGTCCACGGTGGCCTAGTGGTAAGGTCTTGCCTGCGGGACCGCAAGGTTTCAGGTTCGAGACCCAATCACCCTGAAGATTCGCCGTGCATGGGGTCTGTTGCACGATGTAGCATCATACGTAAGGTGCCAAAGGTCCTGCCGCTGGTATTTCAATACGAGGTAGATCAAGGGTTTTCTGAAACTTTGGGTCTCGGCTCCAAGTGGGATCGCGTAGTATAACATTTTGGCTGTTCAAACCATGACAACGCGTGCTTTTGTCCAATCCTTCGAAGTATTGATCAAAAATAATTTAGATAACAGTTTTGCTTGAAATCTTTCCTAAAAAATTTCAATACATTCCTTCCAGTTATCTTTCATTAATGCTCCAATTGTGTGTTTTATTTAACTCCGTAAATGCATACATGTCATAAAAAAAATTTCAGCCAAAATTCTGTTCAAGAAAATTGGTTTGAAGAGAAAAGGGCTCTGGAAAGTAAAAAGCTGAAAATTCTTCATGTGGATTTCAACTATTAATGTGAAAATTATTTGATTTTGTAAAGTAAAATACGTTGAATTATTTTTTTTAATTTATGATATTTTATGCTTATATATTTTATCGACCTGTTCTGTTGATATTTGCAATAGGTTATAAGAAAGCAAATATTTATTGTAATTTTGTTTTGGTTTTGATAATACACAGAGACGTAAATCACAGTTAGGTTAGTTTTTACTAACGTCCCGTTCTGAAGCAACATGAGGGCTATTTTGGGATGGATCTCGTACTGAACCGCGGTCAGATGACGAGGGTGACACCTGAGCTGGCAACCTCTCTGTAAACTTCAGCACCGAAAAATGTCGAGTACTAAATAAAATAAATCAATAATAATTTATTTTTTTATTTATTTAAAAATAACGCACACTACAGAAAAAATACCAGTTACAGAGTGCATAACACAAAATGAATACCAAACACAAAAAGAATAAAAGCTGTAGTCAGCAAATCTTAAAAACATTAAAAAACATACAAGGAATTTAAAAATTTTAAACATTGAATCTAAAAACATTAAAAAACGCATAAAGAATTTAAAAGTTTAATACACACAATCTCAAAAATATTAAATAACATATTAAAAATTTAAAACTTGTATACAGTCATCTTAAAAATATTAAAAACAAGAATTTATAAGTTGAAAACACTGAAACTTAAAAACATTGAATAAAAGCATAAAGAATTTAAGTGTGAATGCACACAATCTCAAAAATAATTAAATAAATATTTTACCAACACAATGTAAGCCGACCCAAAAGAGTATAAAAACAAGCAACGGGATGAAGTCTTTATTTCATAGCTTTATCAATCAAATAGGACTAACCTTTTGTCGATGTCATACTTTTCCCGAGATTACCAACTACACCGATTCTGAATGAATGCTCACCGGCTGTACGAACTATCGATTACCTGAATTTTTAATAGAATATTCGTTTTGACTGCTCTGAGCTAAATGGGGAAAGGTGTATGTGTGTAGCTTTTGCTAACCTTTTGATGAACTAAATACGGAGGAAACGCTAATCGGCAGATCGCGTGTGATCGTGAATTCATTTATATTCGATGGACTTCCAAGAAGAAATGGGGTTTCGGGGATCATGGGTCATGTGATGACGGGCAAACCGGCGAGTAGAGAGAGTGGGAGAAATGAAAATTCAGTTCCGTATAACGTAAATTAGTATACCGCCAGGAAAAAATTCCAACTAGTTCTCTTACAGCGATAAGCAGTCCAGTATTACGTAAATTTACCATTTTCACATGGTTTTTGTTTGTTTGTTTAAAAAAGCAGATATATGCATTTATCTGTTGTTTATATGTGAACAATGAAGGTGACAGTTTTTTTATTGCCCACGCCGACCCTGCTTACCCAAAGGGTGCAAAGCATGCCACGAGTCGGCGGGAAGAAAAACTTCAATACAAATATTAGCGTAATACAATACAATATAATATAAGCATACAATACAATACAAAAAATTGAGTAATTCAATACAAAATACAAATGTCAATATAAATACAATAAAATACAAACAACAAACATAATAAATAATTACAAACATAAATAATAAATAAATACAGGTATACGAAATAAATAAATAAACATATACATAAAAATAAGTAAAAAATGAAAAATAATAAAATGTGATGAATAGTAAATAAAATTTAAAAAAACAGAAGAAAAGAAACAAAATTATAAGAAATACGATCTCATGTAACAGGGGCAAGAAACAAGAAGTACCCTGAAGAAAAAAGTGAAGGTAACAGTTTAAAAAAGTGACTGTTTATTTTTTTTAAAAACTATATATAAACACATTTAAAGGTACACCTAAACCATAAGGTATCTACTTCCACCCTGCCATAGCGTCAGGTGTAATTTGAATGTTAGTCTTCATGACATCATTGAGGGAACTGATGGTAGAGTCCTAATGACCATCACCGGCCTTGGCCCAACCCTTACCGCAAGAGGTATATCCCGTTATCGGAATGGAGGTGTGAGAATTCAGAAAATCATATAATTCCCAGAGAAAGACGCTACTAAAAGCACCCGTGTGGTCGGTCTGCGTGGGGTCTAAGACCCCCCACTTGAACTATACAGCTTCCCTGCGAAATACAGATTCTTACAATTGGACGGCGTCAAAGAGACGACAAAATGCTAAAGCCAGACTATAAAACTGTCGGGTTGTCACGCCCTAGGTTGGAGATTGAAAAATCACCAGATTGATAGAATCGGATCAGCTGATCCAAAAAGGGGCATGTCATGGACTTTAGGTCTCCACAGGCGAGAGCGAATGACAAGCCATCATACGGATCTCCTTACCCTCCTCAACCTATCAACGGAAAATCGGGGGGAAACGTAACAAGAAGAGAGAGACCCCCATCTCGGGGAACGAGAGAAATTATTAGAGAAGACTCACTTTTCGGATTCTTGATCCGAGAGTGAAGAAGATAATTTTGGATGAGATTAAATCTCATCTGTTAGAGCATTAGCTCTGTTTTGCGAAGTCGTGATAGCAAATTCACGCAAGGTTTTGAGAAGTACCGTTGTACTTCTCGGGAACTATTTCTCCGAATAGAGCCTCTCTCTCCTGAAGGAAAAGAAGTGTATTTCACTAACTGATCGTAGATAATAAGTTATCGCACCGAAGTCGTGCTATTTGGAAGTCTAGAGACTTATACTGAACTCTCTCGTCTTCCTCTTGTTGGGCGTTCTCAAGATAGAACTGATTTCCGTCTACAACTCCGGGCAGCGGATCAAATTCTAGTCTCTTACCGTCCTAGAACCAGACTCTCCGAAGACTAATAGAACTTTCTATTCCAACTAATCGAGACCGAATTACTTAATTATCCTCCAATAGTCAAGAAATGTACAAGTCATGTATTGTAAATATTTTATTTCCTATCAATTAAATTCCTTGAGATTTTATGTTAGTATGGCTGTTTGACTTGCTACCATTTGTTCGACACTGTCGAATACGTCACAGAGGTAACTCGACCCCAAATCATTACTATACCCATTAGGGAAGCAAGAACCCGCTTACTTATCTAGCGACTTCCTCGGTGGGGAATTTGAAATAATCCAACCTTTAGTTAAAGATAGTTTTATAAATATTTGAAACGAGTTAATTAACACTAACAGTCTGTTAGCAATGAGATAATATTTCAAACTGATTCGCATCTCACTAGAAATATGCGCAGTTACAATTTCAAGATATGATGGAACTTGCATAAATTCGTCCAATAATTCATGCCCCGTATAACGTGATTTCTTATAACCCTGAAGGTATCCCTCGCGTTGTACGAGAGTCCACTGTACTATCTAAAGCATTTCATTTGAGTTAGAGGAACTTATGTTAGCGCTATAATTTTTTTGGTTAATCGTACCGTTGTAAACAGATCTTCAAATAACGGGAGGGTGAAACCCCAAAATATTTTTTCAAAACGGGGATATTGGGGAAAATATAGGAAAACGTTTTTCCATTTTTCATATCAATGGAAAGATCTATTATATGGTTCTTTTCAATAGCTAATGGAATTTCCTATTGTTTTCTTCCCTTATTTGCACTCTATCACACAGCAGAAAGGTAAAATTGTTTTAAAGTGATAAGAAGAGTGGTGTATTTGTTCCCAGGGGGGAATAAAATCCTTTTAACTAAGCGGCACATCACCTACCTCCTCGTAAGCAGAGGAAAGATTCCGATGGTACGTCACCTTATGCGTCACGCGAGCCCTTATGCAAAGGGAAAATTCTAGTGGTACAACATCTGTACCTCATTAAGAACAAGGTAAGAAAGTTTCGGAGATTTAATAAAGCAGAGAAGAATTTTGTTACACTTGGTTTACATTTTGCCCTCTTTCCCAAAAAGTTAAAAATAATTTTAAAAATATTTGAGACTTGATGATTAGCTTGTTCGATTAATGTGCTTTTCTTTAAGAATTTAGAGCTGAAACAGCCATCACTTTACATTTATCAGATTAATTTTTTGTTACGACTTTTTGATAAATTGCGTATTTAAAAATCTTTTCTTTAATTGATGTTTTTGAATGCTTTAAAAATGTTTTCTTTATTGATGTTTTTGAATGCTTTAAAAATCTTTTCTTTAATTGATGTTTTTGAATGCTTTAAAAATGTTTTCTTTATTGATGTTTTTGAATGTTTTAAAAATATTTTCGCTAATTAATGTTTTTGATTAAAAAAAACATTAAAAGTTATTTTTTCTCTTTTTCTCTCCTAGAATCCGTTCAAGTGTGGAAAGAACTTTTAGATTTCCATCGAAACATCTACCCGACTGATGATTATAGAGGCATATATTCAACAGTAAGTAATCACAAAAAAAATATTTGAATTTAATACAATTATTAGACAAATGTACATAAATTATCTTAATTGTTGAAATATGTTTCCATTAATTATAGAAACTAAGTACACAATAGCATTCATTTTCATAAAAGGTAATATACGGAGTGATTAGAAATTCAACGCACAAACTGATGTAGAAAATGCAAAAACAAAACAATATCGCTTCGAAAATTTTGGCCGCGAACGCCAACTGGATGATCGAGAGGACGCTGTTCGTCAGCGTTCTAGTTGGATTTCAGCTCTTATCACTTCCGACTGCGGTACGAAGTTCCGACTGCGTACGAAGAACATAGAACAGTTTACGAATGCTGGGATAGGGGACATATCGACCCATCCCCCCATATTTGGGGGGGCTGATGTCTCGTGGTCATATTTTTTGTATCATTTTCAAGGTAATTTGATTTAGTGCTTTCATTTAATTTACAACAGCCCTGGGTTCGAACTTGTTCAAATTAAAATCAAGTATCGCTTAAATTTCAGGACAATACTCTTAGGAGTTTTTGAAGTTTTCATATCCGCTTGCTGATCAGTACGGTCCAGTTTGCTTTGCAGTTGGCTGTCTGATTCAACAGATAGTGTAAAAAGTTCTGTAATTTTTTACCATATTTTAAAAATTACTTTAAAATTTAAATTTTACATTTTTTTTTATTTGTGAGATACGTAAAGCCAAATCTCCTGAAGGTGACCCGTAACCAAATATTCTGTTATTTCAGTTTGTCTTAATATTTGTTACTTAAAAATTGCTTGTATAGAAAAATTAGTTTTGGAAGTTGGAAAGGACTATGGGGGGAGAAGCTTGCATTGCCTATAGGCCCCTACAGGACTTAATCCGGTCCTGCTGATGTTATCTGTTAAAACAATTATGATACATTTTATTTCACTCAGTGCAAGCATGCCGTGCCTGTCTTAATTGACTAGCAGATTGGCTGTGATTCAATGGCGCAAAAGCTAAATTTGTCCATCATACGCCAAACATATGATGATGAGCGGCAGGGCCGGCCCGAACAAAGGCGGGGCCTGGTGCAAAGTTGATTTGCGGGGCCTTGAAACTGATTTCGTAAAACAAAATATTTTATTGCATTAGGATTTTATGATTAGGATTGTTTTCACGGATGCCATACGGTGTAATTTGAGTTTCGCGATTTTGATTTTTCAATAACTGTTAATTATATATTTCGTCAGTTTGTTGGACATTTTCAGTTTTTAAAAATTCTACAAGGGAGTTCCTCCTGTTTTCAGCAATTTTCTTTCTTTTTCTACCTTTTTCTTCAATTTATCAGATCCACACATGTGTTTCCTTCCGGCATCTCTGTCTCTAGTCATATTCCGAAATTGTCCAAAAATAATATGAAAAAATTAAGATCAATTTTTTAGTAGTATGATTACAACAAACAACAATGAAATATATTATTTAGTAATTTTCAGTAATATATTAAGCATTTGTCTTCCCTTTAAATACCAATATTTTATTTATTTCCCCACCAAATGTACGATGTACTATCATCAGTTAGAACGCAAGCATAATGAAACACATTGTTTTTTCTTTTCTTACTCTGTTTTGGCTATGTAGTGAGATTCAAAGCCCCTCAATCTTTCCTTTGATCGGTCGATGTGAAATGTGCACATATCGCGTGATTATATTCAAATGCAAGGATTAAAATAAAAAATTAGAATGCATCTTTAATTTGCAAAATCAGTCAGCTGCGCGGGGCCTTTAGAAAACTCGGGGCCTAGTGCGGCCGCACCGTTTGCACCGCCCTCCGGCCGGCCCTGATGAGCGGACTGACATCTCCACTTTGAGGTAGCTAATGTTCTGCGCTCGAAGCGAAAAAAAAAAAAAAAAAAAACAGGTAACGAACTTCACGCCGTAGGCAGCAATTTAAGACCGAGGAAAAACGATAGTTTATAGTCTTTTCCTGGCAGTCACGTACGTTGCAGTTGTGCCAGAGTTGTGCTCCTCCCAAACTGCATCATCGATATTTCCATCAGAAGTACAAGGTCTCCCATTTTCTTCCGATTTAGACATAACAGGTGTATTATTCAGCAAGTTCTGAATCCACAAAATGCGTTCTTTTTACGCTGATCGCAGAGGTTCGATCAATAATCATCTGCAGTTGGCAGATTTTCTCAATGTTTACCACACTCGAACCAACATTCTTAGAAAAGTCTCCAAATCTCTTCTTAAATGAAAACGAGAGTAAGATTTTTACGTGAACTTCTCGTTGAAGAATTTTTACCATGTTTTGAGGGGAAAGAAAACAAAAAACACAAGCTGTTCACATTATTGAATTGTTTATAATCACTAAAAATACTTCTGGCATGATTAAAAGAATTGAACGATTATAATTAAAGAATCCCTGTTCAGAATACAGCACAGAAAAATCAAATGGTCATATGAGTGCCGAATGTCGATGTTATGAATTGCGATGTTCTTATTTCAAAACAAGGAAAAATGAATGATGCAATAAAAAATAAATTTTATTAAAAACACATTTTTTTAGTGTACTAAACAGCAGAATTTTTTTATTTTAACTGTTTTCCACTTTTTAATCTTAAATATCTATTGTTTCTTAAACTCACTAAAAGTGGCTCCACTATAATATGGGATCAAAATTTAATTGAATTAATAATTAACTAACGATTAAATTCTGAAAATATTAAAATAGTGTATTGTTCGTCGAGAATACATAAGTGTGCAAAATTTCAAATCTCTATTACATCAGAAATAAAAAATCGATTACAAAGTTCCACCTTTACAAATATGAAACAAGTCAAACTAAATAAAAGTGTTTAAAAAGAGAAAAATTAACCCATAAATGCCTAGCGTCCCGTTTCAGGGGCGCTTCTAAAAATGCATTGTAAACTCACAGGACTTATTTTTCCCAACATAAATTTTACGAAACAATATTTTTAAATATTCGTTTCTTTTATATTCGATCGTTGGCAGCAAATATTAAGCGTCCGGTTGATAATGTAGCCTTTTTATTTTCAAGTCAGTCTTGGAAAGTAGTTTTTTGCAATGTGAAGAAGACAAGGGTGAGTTTGTTCAATTATTTAACCAATTAATTTACTTGCCGTTAGCAAATTCATATATCAGTAAATACAATTGTAAGTTTTTGCAATTGTTTTCTTTCTGGAATTTCACATAATTTTAGATTTCTTTTATTTTTTGCATTATAGGACTTGGTCTAAATAGGGACGATAGGCTTAGGAGGGCAATAAAACATAAATTTTTCGGTCAGGATTTTTTTTTAAATTAGCATTTGCCATTTGATTTCAGGCCTTGTAATATTAATCTATAAAATATCATTGAAAAAAATGGGTCTTAAGCATTAATGGGATAAGAAGAAAAGAAATATATGTGGAAAAGATTATTATTTTTTACCTTAGAACTGTTCACCTTACTTTATCTTGTATACATTAATTTAATTGATAGTTGGGTGCTTATGTCAATTGTTATAAGCTATTGAAATCCTACACCATTTACAAATCATAATTCATATGAGTTGAATTATTATACGACGACTGCTGAATTATGCTCATAGTAGGGACTATTCGTCTGTGATCCCCTATCATTCACTTTCAGAACATTTTAGCGTCATTTGTTTCCCTGTGTGCTGAAATGTATACTTACGAGTCGTTCGTATGACCATTAAGTTTTTATCTACAGTGGAATTAGGATATTTGAATTCTAACTTCTGGTATCTGAAAAGTCTTGACGATCGTTGTTTATAAATTACACGAAATGAAGAATCTGAAACAATGAATTTGGTGTGAAGCAATAGTAAATCAATGCTTCAAAATATAAGGGTTGTTCAAGTTCTGAAAAATAACAGATACTTTATTGGGAAATGAATTCTACAACAATCGAGAAGCAGAGTAATGAGGCTTTGAGAGACCCTATAGGTAATCACCCTCATTGTTCAGGTAAATGTCCAAGCGTGGTACAAGATTTTCGATACCTTCCAAGCAGAGACCTCTCGCTGGTGTGGTACGGAAGTTTGAAGAGGTGGTGCCAGCTCAGGTGTCGTCATCGTCATCTGACCGCGGTTCAAAATTACGAGGTCCGTCCCAAAATAGCCCTCGTGTTGCTTCAAAACGGGACGTTAATAAAACTAAACTAAACCAAAACCAAACCCAAACCTTCCAAGCAGAACGACGAAGCCTGGTGATGGAATTTCTCTTCCACAGCATCATGCACCGCATGAATGCAGATAAAGCGCTGACCTTTCAGGGCCTTCTTTAACGAACAAAATGCGTTGTAATCTAAAGGGGATGGATCCAACAATGTCCAGAGGGAAAGCAGTGTGCTACCTTGCGTTAGCCTGAAGCAAAATCACACCTCTTGACAACTTGCCTGGCCGCTTAGTTTCAATTGCCCTTCGGAGGTTCTGTAACGTTGAACACAGTGCTAGTTTGCATTCGACGACAAATCTCACTTGCTGTCACACCATCTTTGCATAAAAATTGAATAACACCACGCTGTACTTGCTGGGAAGTGCCCATCATACACCTCTACTATTTCAAATGGTTGCTGCACATAGCGAAATGGACCTTATGCACCGTTTGGGTTCGAGAGTATAGAAAAACAGCTGTGGAGGAATAAACAAAACGATCGGCCTATAATAGACTCAGAAATAAAAGCAGTTCTGAGTCAGCTGTTTAAGACTGACCAATGGCTGCCTCCGGCAGGTCACGTGTCGGAGGATGTGACGTCACATGCATAAGGTCCATTGTCTCTGGAAATTCACACTTTCCGTGCAGTTTCGTCACATTGCCAAATAGCCTACGCTGCCATCTCGTGGCCCGCATGACCAATATTCCCAACGTTACAGGCTTTGTCTAGGTTTCACTTGAACGACCCTTATACATATATTCAAAAAATAAAAGATATTTAATGATAATAAGCGAATCGACCCTGTTACTTTTTCCAAAGTTAAAACGATAATGCAATTTTTCAGAAAATAGTTTTTCATTTTTTTAATTCTACATTTTTCTGCAGGAAGTCATGAAAAATGCGGTTACAGAACTGTTGTCTAGATCGGATCCTAATGTACCACTATATTTATATTTACCGTTTCAAGCAGTACATTTTCCTTTACAGGTAAGCTCAGTTTTGAAGAATAAAGCGTTAACACGACATGCTTTTAAAACGAGAAGAAAGTCTTAGAATTTAATTCACGGATATATAAAGCATCAAGTGGTAATTTTGTAGTTTTAGTGGTTGCTTTAAATAAATTATATAAAAAATATTTCATCTTCATAGGGATCCTTGATTAAAAACCGGTGACCTTGAAAACCTTGACGATGAAAAAACCTTGTTCTTTCGGATTTAAAAAAATTAATTTAAATTGTTCAGTGATGCGAAGTCTGTTATAACATGAACTTTCATCCATTGAATGAGTGTAAATCTATTATGTCAGCGGATCCCAAATTTTTTGGTTGTGCGGACCACCTGTTGTGCAAGAAATATTTTGACGACCACTAACAAAATATATATTCCATCTGATACTATTTGCATTTTTATCTTTACTCGGATATACTTTCAATTCGTTTTATCATATCTTTTCGAATTTGATATGAAAGTTTATTTTATTTTATTGTTTTTCTATTATATTTTGCTTCTTTATCTATATATCAAAAATCAAATTTCAATGGAGAGACAAAAGGGTGGAAAGTATTTCAGTGAAAAAGAACGGATGTGTCTTCAGGGAAGGTGAAATCCGTATTAACTATCCATACTAACCATAAAATAATTAGAAAAATCCCAACACTTTCTGCGAACAGTGTTAGCTATAAGCTAATGGAACACTGTCTTCACCCCGAGTGTTAGGATATACAAAAAAACCAAATAAAATTGGCCAAGAATTAAAAATGTGCATACCGTAAAATGGGGAGATGCAAGCAGCATGGACAAAGACACAGCACTGAATGTCTCGCGTCGGAAAGGAGACAGGAAGTTTTCAAAGTATCATATTACGTGAATTCTCGTCAAAGCAATAAGTTGGGGGGAGAGTTCGATTAGGATTACGATGGAGACAAAGAAAGCGATGACATATATACAAAAATTAAAGCAAGAAAAGTATAGACAAAAAATGAAAAATAAAAATTATAAAATTAATGGGTAAAGGTGTAAATTAAACCATTTTTTGAGAGCGGTTAGAGTAAAATATTTTGAATTCCATAAATAAACGACTGAAAGATGCATTTTAAAGGTAATCACATTAGATCTGTCTGACTTGAGTGACCCTATCACAGTTTAAAACTGCGTCAGCATAGCTCTAATATGCAATTCTTTACTTACATCTTAAAGCCATTAATTAAAGGTTCGTAGAAGTAGGAAGGGATTTTATTACTATTAAGGTTATTTCTAAGGTGCTGAATTTGTTTTTTAATAGAATTTCTATCGTTGCATGTTTTGTTAATCCTAATGAGTTGATTTATGATAGTGTTTTTGTAAATTTTAGACGAGATATTTGAGTTCCAAAAAGTATATCTATTGACGTTGAATTTAAACTCGTTTCTTTTGTCATAAATATCTATTTTTAAAGTATTTTGGCAATCAATAATTAGATCCAGGAAAATAACAGGTTCTTGAACATTATTGGTTTGGATTAATTTAAGTTAATTTGGATGCAGGTTATTATAAGTTGCATTGAAATCTTTATGGTTGAATATAATAATGTCATCACTGAATCTAAAAGCTGAATTCAAATTAATAGCGATATTACACTCATAAAAGTGCAGAAACAAATTGGCCAGTAGACATGAAAAACTACTTCCTTGTGGGATACATTTTATTTGCTGGAAGATATTTTCCCCATTAAAAATAAAGTTATTATAAATACAGTAATTTGTAATATCTTTCCAGAAGTTTATTGGGATGTTAAGCAAGTTTTTTAGGTCGTAGAAATAATTCATTAACACTTCTTGTAGTTTATCAAGGAGGGTGCTTGTGAAGAGATCTTGGAAATCATAGGTTTCTATTGTATCTATTTTATTATTTTTATTGAATTCGATAACTTTATTGTTGTTTTTTATAATCCATGTGAAATTTTCGTCTTCAATAAACTTGAGGATTATGCTAAGATATTTAGAGAAAATATTTCCGGGTTTATTCATATAGGTATTTGTACCGCAAGTTATGTATCGAAATTTTATAGGCTGTTTGTGGAATTTAGGATAAATAATATTATATTGCAGGCTGATATTGACATTGTGGCATCCAATTTTTTTGTTTAAAGCTGAGATTCTTTTCTTAATAGTTATAAAATTAGATTTATACAGTTTATATGTTTCTGAAGATTTAAGCTCTTTATCTAATAGTTCGAGATAGAATTTCTTGCAAATTATTGCGTAGTTGCCGGCCGGTTATAATGAAATGTTGTTGCAGAGTTTGGATATTTTCCTTGATATTACGGAATTCATATGCTTCATTATTTCAATTGACTTGTTTGTAATTGTTACATATGCATTGTTTAAAAGTGAAATACATATTCCATCTCCATTCTGTGAAAAACTGCACAGGAGTGTCAAATTTAGTAGATACTTTTAAACAAAAATTGTCAAGGTCATTGAGAAAACTTTTTTAAATGTTTTTTACGGAATTTTGAAAATAGGACGAAATTTAGTCTCTTTATTCATTAGTGACCTTAATTCTTCGTTGGGAATAATATTTAGGTTCCCAGTAAGGATGTGTTTATAAAAAGGATCTACATAATTTTTATATTACTCTCTATTTTTACAGAAAGAATTATAATTGAAGATCCTTCTTCCTAACGTTGTGTCGTATTTTAGGCATTTGTTTACTTCAATATTTTTTTATTGGAAATAAGTTGGAGAATTCATTAATTGCAGAGTTTAATTTAAACTTATCAAAAATTTAATTTTTGAAGTTAATAGTCATATAGATAATGTTTGATCTGTCTTTTTCCAATGTATCTTTTCAGTCCTTACTTTAAAAGATCATTGAATAGAATAAGAAAATGTTGATTATCAGTTTTTTAAGTATGTAAAATATTTTCAAAAACATGGCAGAGTTTATTTTTAATACATAAGATGAAGTTTTTAACTGGTTTGTAGTTAAAACTCTTATTGAAATTATTTTCAATTCTTTTAAGTTCTTGAAAGACAAAATTATTCAGTTCTTCTTTTGAAAATCTATTGTAACGTTTTCTACTTTTCCCGCAACTTCTGCAACCTCTTTTGATTATGATTTTGCTAGTGCCAAAAAGTTGTGATGTATTACAGTTGTTAAAGTTGATCATTTTATTTTGAAAAATATCATTCAGACCATATGGGGCAATAATTTTCAGTTTTAGCATATAATATTTTTTCATTTCCAACCTTGTTTTTTTTTATATATATGGAATAACATCTAGAATATAAAGGCATACTTTACTGAAATCGTGCTTATGAAAATGGTTGAATTCTATTTTGAATTTTTCTTTGTTATTATAATGCATAATATCGAAACGTGTGTCTTTGTCCATGCTGCTTGCATCTCCCCATTTTACGGTATGTACATTTTTAATTCTTGGTCAATTTTATTTGGTTTTTTGTATATCCTAACACTCGGGGTGAAGACAGTGTTCCATTAGCTTATAGCTAACACTGTTCGCAGAAAGTGTTGAGATTTTTCTAATTATTTTATGGTTTGTATGGATAGTTAGTACGGATTTCACCTTCCCTGAAGACGCATCCGTTCTTTTTTACTGAAATACTTTCCATACTTTTGTCTCTCCATTGAAATTTGATTTTTGTTATATTTCCACACCACTCCTAGTATTTCAGCATTTATTGCTCATTCATTGCGTTTGTATTTTATATTATTTTTATTATTTTCCCCTTTTGTTTATTCTTATAAAATGTTTATCCCTATTGAAACTATCTGTTTTTTTATTTCGATCAGTTTATTGTATTGCTTTTTTACGTTTTGTTGTTTATGTTTGTTTTTTGTTTTTATGTAGTTTTTACTGCTGATTTGATTGTCTTTTGTATATATATATATATGTAATAATCTCACTTAATTTTATTTCAAATTCTAATATTATATATTTTAAACTCTTAATGTATTCCAAAATCACTTTTCTGAAACTCCAGTTTTGTTTTTTTTCCCGCGCTGGAGGTATATTAAATTTCGCGTTTTGGCATATTTATTGCTAAAAGAATATTCTAATTGCTTCCACGCGTCAACATAAATCGCGAATTCTTTTCCAGACTTTTCCCTAAAACACTTACGTAATATATTAAAAATAGCTATTATTCCGTTCACTTTGGTCATGTGTCTATCTGTTAAATCCCTACCTGAGAAAATGTAGGAATCTTCTGTTCTCTTTTGGCTTAAGAACTTCAACTGATATGTACGTACATTCCGTCACTCTCCCATAATAAAATGAAAATTAGAATTTAACTCGGCCTGTTTGATCATTTAACGACTACAATAACGAATACATT
>BGPR01012484.1:25221-35226 GCA_013235015.1 Araneus ventricosus
ATATATATATATATATATATATATATATATATATCAGTAATTATATAGTAAAGCTTTCTGTAAAAAGATTTAAAATATATTGTTTAATAAGGCAAAAAACGATTGAAGACTCTTGAAGCTCCCCGATTTCGACTCTTGACTAGCGTTCCGCGGCCCATTAATACTCTATGTGCGTCCCACAAGTGGGCCGTGGCCCATGTGTTGGGAATCGCTGTATTATGTGAATCCAGATCCTATCAGTCTCATATATATAAAGTAAATTAAAGAAGCATTTTTTCAAAAATAAACTTCAGATTCTCTAGTAAATAATGTATTTAAATACACTTTAAAATTAACTAATTCTATTTTAAGTAAATGTAAAAGCATTAGGAACCTAAATTACTTTTATTACTGATTTTCAGAGCGTATTTGAAATTGTAAGTAAATATTATGAAAAAGTTCATCTCGCATTATAAATATTTTGCGCTTTTAAAAGCAATGACTACATAATAAGCATTCTAACTGAATTTACAGACAAATGATTGTATATTGTGAGACAAGTACGGTATTTAAAAATAGTACATAAAAAAGTTTCGAAGGCATTTGAATTAATTACATCTGAGAACTAATTTAATTCTGAGATGTAATTAATTTTAATTCTTAACTCAGAATAATATTTACTAAGTTAAATTTATAAATAAATATTATGAAAAAGTGCATCTCGCATTATAAATTATAACCCAACTTTTGTGCTTTTAAAAGCAAAACAGCACGTTCTAACTGAATTTACGTATAAATTATCGTATAATGTGAGATATCGTCGCTTAACAAGCAACACCACCTATCTCAATTTTCTGAACTTTTCTGAAAAAAATGAATTTTCCGCAAACTGTAAAGAATATTTCTGAATTTTTTAACATCCGATACGAACATAAGACTGCATGTTAACCAGATGTAAAAAAAGGTAAGAAATAATTGTTATTGTTTGCGAAAAATTCAGTTTTTCTTTCTCTTTGAAACTTCAAAAAAATTGAGATAGGCTTGTTAAGCGACGATATATACCACCATTTTTAAAAGTAGTACATAAAGGAAGTTTCGAAGGCATCTAAGAATTAAATACATTGCATTAAAAAGCCCTTTTCTATAAACAAATATCAATTTTTTTCTTACCCGCTATTTATTTTGGTGCTGAATTACAAAAAGCTTTTTAAAAATTTGTTGCCAAAGTAGTAGTTATTTTGCTTCGAAATTTTTTGTTCCAGGTTCCAAGTGAATATGAAGATAAATATAGTCATATAAAGAATAAAGAAAGGAGAATTTTCAGTGGTAAGTTCCTAGCTAGTGACATGCCAGGCAGGAGCGAATCCAGGGGGCTCTCGGGCTGCAGCCCCCCCCTCCCCGAGAAAAACCAGAAATCTTGGTTTTAATCAAAATCCATAACACCTCTTTGTTCTTAATTTCCCTTTTATAAAAAAAATAATAAAAACGTGACAACATTGCTTTCTGGCATGACAGGCTCGAAAATTTTCCTACTTTTCTAGTCATTCCACTTGTACCTGTAACATTGACGCGGTAGAAAATATTTTTTGGTTAGTTATTTCATTGTATTTTTTATTAAATTATCGAAAGTATTGTACTTTTCTTTATGATTCTTATTGTCAGGTGAGTAAAGTCTGTAAAGTTAAAGTGTTTTCGTTTACATAAGCCATGAAGTTTGACATTCGTCACGACGATACAAAATTTTTATGACCTCAGCCCCCCTCCCCCCCGACCCGAATTCTGGATTCGCCAGTGATACCAAGTTAAACATATTCTTTGTCGAATCATTTCAATTCTTTCTCTCTTTTTAAGCTTGAGTTTTCTAATTTTTAAATGAATCATCTATTGTCAAATCCAAGTACCGTAAACAAAGCACAGCAGATAAAAATATTGAAGCATTTGGCCGTTAAAAAAGAAAAGCAAAAGCTGAACAATGTTGCCACAGCATGAAATGAAGAATAAATGAAAAATGAATTGATAACTTATGAGTGATTTGGTACTTTATGGGATCTTTAACCCTTTCGTGGCAAGTTTTTTTTTCAACGCCATAACAATTTTGTACCATAATCTATCATTAGGTCACATTAGAAGGCCAAAATGAAGGTGTTATGTTTTTAGGAAAAAATATTACTCCTTGGTACAGGACTGGACATACATGTCCCATCCGTCGTGATCATTGGGGCATATAGGTCCCAGTGGTCTTTTTTGAGTAATTTTGTTTTAAAAAAATGCAATTTAGATTTATAAATCAATCATGATTTATTGAAATGACACGACAATTTCCGAAAACAAAGCATACACACTCGTTAGCAATCAAATAAGCTTATGCAACGCTGTGAAAAAACCGGTAGTAACATCATGTTCTGTAAATGAAAAGTCCTTCTGAAAACTTGGTAGGACTGATGGGCAATACTTCCACAAGCATTCCAATGAGCATTTCTAAGCATTTAAAATATTTTTTTAAAGTTCTTTCGTTCGTTTCGTCGCGAAAGAATTAAAAAGTAACATATATATTTGAACAAAATTCCGTTTTTAGTACTAGGAATCGACATTCTACGCAATAAACTCCTATACATTAAAAAAAGCTTAATATCAGACACGTAGAAATACAAATTACGACTATCAACATGCAGCTTTTGTAGTTTTTAAAGTACTGTCAACTCTAGTTGTCATTTACTATGAACAAGTTTCTGTTTATGTGCATCTACGGTAGTAATAACTTTATTTCCTGCATATTAAGTTCAAAAAATAATATTTCGTAGAAAATTGCTAATACGGCTTCTACTTTCGCACTACGCGATTTAACAAATAATTTATTATCAGATTTTTTCATAGCCTCAGCCACCTAACATCCAAACGGCATATAAACCTAGTCAAATAACATAATCTGCCGAATAAAATTGAATAGTGCTTAGAAAGTAAAAATTAATTCATTTTTAAAAGGTACCTACAAGAATTTTTGAATGTTAACTCAAGTAATCCCATCAAATGTGAAAAAGGCAGCTGTATCTTCCAGTGATAGAACCTCAACTTCGGTGTCCGAGGATCGCTACCAAATATCTACCGAGTATGTGGGCTTGGTTAACGTTAAATCTGCCATCGTTTGACACAAGTCCTCACGTTTTGTGTGGCGTGAAAGTTTGGAGACTGGTTTGCTGTCGTCCTCGTCATCTGTGAACGCAGTTTTAAGTTTACGAAATCCGTCTCAAAGCTGCTCTCGTTTAGCTTCAAAATGAAACGTTAATTTAACTAAACTAACTTGATTAAACAATAAAAAGCTCCTCCCCCTCTCCAAAAAACACTCTTTTTTGGGGGAGGGTTGGGGCAGTAAAGCCAGATACGTTTTTTCACCAATAAATTGTGGTGGGTAGTGTTACCACTACCCACCACCACTTTCTATTTCCTTTTCTAACAACTGATGTTTTCGTTTGTTCCTGTAAACAACGCATTTATTTTAATGAATGAAGTTTCAATTAGTTATTTAATTTCAGTTTATAAGTAAATAAACAAAATGAAATGTTTATTATAATTATTATTTTAAAATAAATGAAGTTTTTTAATTTCTTCATAGGTATGGTCACGGCAATGGATGATGCAATAGGAAGTTTAGTTGCAGATATGAAGAGATTTGGATTTTGGGATAATTTCTTGATAGCATTTATTTCAGATGTATGTATTTATAATAATTCAATTACATTAAATCTGTATTACAACTGTTTTGAAACATAGCTTGGGAAAATGTATTTCTTTTTATTGAAAATCACTACAAATACATGCATTTCATACTTATTTCATAGATATGAAAATGTAAAGCGATAACTGATTTCTCAAAATCATAAAATATCAGTATAATAAACTACAATTATTTAAAAAAACGATGAAATGATAATTTTGAATTCACTGAAACAGGGCAATCTCGGTGTTCATTTCGAATTTTTTTAGGGTATATTTGTTTTAATTCTTATAAAAAAAAAAAAACATTGTTTTACCCCCCCCCCCCCCATTTTTCATAAAAGGCTAAGAAAAATTGCATGATAATTGAGTTGAATTAAAATGAATAAAATAGAATTGAACAAAAAATTTGAATATTCTTTTAAAACTGAACCCAAAATATATTCCTCTCTTCAGAATTATATTTTTAAAAAATTTCGTGATTTGTAACTTCAAGAAATGTTAGCCTTCCAGAAAATAAAATATAGTATTAATGAAAATATCAGATTTATTCAATAAACCAAAGTTTCATAACCTTTTTCTTATTTGTGATGATTTCCTCGTAAAATAAATCACAATTATAATTTACCTTAAAGTTTTTTCCCCGACCATAAATATGCATGCACACATTAAACATTTAATACGTTACTTCTAAAAATTTTAATACATTGTCTTAATCTGAATAATTTTCTCAATTATTTGATAAATGGTACAGAGGAATCTGAGAAACAAAACTCCATTTTGCCAATGTTTTCGCAACTTTGTTTGGGAAGGGACCCATAAGTTAAAAAGCCTTGAAATAAACTTTCAGGAGTCACGTTTATCTAACTCCAGCGTAGTAGTTAAAACGTAACTCAAACTATAAAACTCACGGTATTAACTTAATAATGTGTTTTTGTGCTGTCCAGAATGGTGCTGACGTAGTAAATGGTGGAAGTAATTACCCTCTTCGAGGAGCAAAGATGACTTTGTGGGAAGGTGGTACAAGAGTTCCAACATTTTTATACGGAGACATTCTTCAGAAAAGCGGATACGTCAACAACAAGTAAAGTAAATTTCTTTCTACTAAGAAAAATCCTATCAAAAATGACTTAAGAAAATGTTATTTTCTCTTTCTTAAAAGCAGCAACTTGTCCATTTATGATAAATTCGTATTTCTAAAATTTTAATATGACGAATGGTTAAATAGATAAATTTTGATTGCAGTTACTTGTATATAACATAATTATAATATCTTTATATTTGTAGGCCAATGTCCCTGTTACTATCAAATTCTTTTTTCTCGCACACTGAATCTATTAATTTTTGCTTGAACTTACGAATACATTTTTTTTCTCACACAGTTTAATTCATGCAGTTGATTGGTTTCCTACTTTACTAGCAGCTGCTGGAGGCAGAAATACAGGTTTAAAATATATATTCTTCATGTATTATCCTTTCTTAACAAATAAGCAAAATTAATATTAGATCATTTAGTTCTTGTGATTGCATTTATTTTCAAAGTATTCTTTTCTCTGTTTAAATTAACTGATAAAAAGACTGAAATCCGAGAATATCGATTCAATTATTGTTAAATTCATGGCGCATCAGAATTACATCTGAGTCATTGGATAAAATCTGGAATTGAATCTGAAGAAATGCCATTATCACACTAAATCCAAAACACCCACAACTTTTTCTAAAATCTGGTCATAAATCAAAATAATTTAACCCTTTACCAGTGTATCCCGAGCTCAGTTCGTGCATCGAATTATGGCATTTTTACACATGATTTAAAATTAAGTAATTCCTAGACGTTATCATTCGATACAAAAATTAATGGTAATCCATTAACATCTCAAGTACTCTATGGGCTCTTAGTTGAATCAATACAACACATTTCCAAAACAGAAGGGGGTCATAAATATCAGAAGATACAGGATACTACACTGTTAACGGGTAAAGTTGTTAAGTATCGAACTTTTTTTTGCAGTGACACCTGGCATCTGTCTAAAATGTTTCTAAATCTCGGGAAATAACGTAAAACAATACGAACTCGCTTATGAGGCTAAAAAACTATATGTTTAACTACAAATGATTTTCAGACTGCGGTTATTAAATAAATTGACAGGTACTGACTTAAATTTTTAGCAAAATTTTATTTACACTTACACCTCATAACATACAGAGTTCCCATTTTCTTTCTGTTCAGAATTCTGTCCTTCAGACGGTGATATTACAACTTTTGATCACAATTATCATTTTTTTAAATTATTTTGAGTTTCCAAACATTTGCTGCAAGGCCAGGGGCGTAGCGAGGGTAAGTGGCGCCCGGGTCATGATATGATTTTTTCCTCCCCTCCCAACATCATTAGTGATTTAGCTTGTGTAAATGGCTCCCGAGGTATGATGGTTTTTTTTTTTTGTCCCTCATCGTATTTGACTTGAAAAAGGGGAGTAAACTCATTAGCGTTTTGTCACTGTGGTCAATGGCGCCAGGAAAATATGATTTTTTTTTTATCCCAGTCGTAATCAATGGCTTAGCAAGCGTAAATGGCGTTATAGGTATGGTATTAATTTTACGCATCCTCATAATATTTTGATTTAAAAACAAAATTTTGACTAATGGTCTTTCCTTTATTCAGAAAATTTTTGTCCTGCTTCAGAGCTACAATGGCATGTGGCCTCTGAGGAGAATCGCCATTTTGGTTCTTTTACAATTTTCTTCCATTTTGCTTTCATTCTAATTGTATTTTTCGTTCTATTTTGCTTTTTTGTGTTTTATTTTAAGGTTTTATTAATGCCTATTTTATAATTTTTAACTTATTTTTCGAAGTTCTAATTTTGTTTTTCGTGTATTCTATCAGAAGCAGCTGCATATGCGCCTTTCTGTATAATGCAAAAGAATTTTAATTAATTTTTAATTCAAGTTCTATTAATTTTTAATTCAAGTTCTATTAATTTTTAATTTAATTTTCGTTATTTTATCAATTTTAATTGTTGCTTTAAAAACGACATAAACGCAGTAACATTTTAATTCCATGGCGTTTCCTAAAGCGGGGCATTCACCTCAGTGGCGGCGATTAAGTGGGGCAGTCACCCCCTACTTTTCTGGGGAAAATTAAATTTTTATTTCTTTTTATCTGTTTAAAACTAGAAATCATAAAAAAGCAATAACATTCGGGAAAGCTAGATAATTTTGGAACAAAATTTTTAAATGTTGATATTTACCCCCCCCCCCATACTCCCGGTTACTTTAAGATATCAGTAAATTTTTTGCCCCCTCACTTTTTTCACCCAATCGCCGCCACTGATTCACCGCTGTTTCAATCTGGAATTTTTGGAACACGGGAAGGAAAAACGTTTCGTCAGTGTGAGAAACCGATGAAATTTGGAGCAAATGGGTTGAAAGTGGTGATATTCCAAAGAACTAAAAATCTAAAACTCCACCCGTCGATTGAATGTTCATCAAATAGGTTTGTCAGTCCCCCCCCCCCTCCCGCCGCTTCTACACATACAATACTACCCTTTCATAATTATCATGTAGGCATGAGGTTTTCTGAGGGTTGTTGATTCAGCACTTTTAATTGATTTTAACATTACAATAAGGAATTTTGGAAATATTTATTTTTGAATCCCCTGCATCTTCTAAACTATTGATGCTACAGAAAAAAAAAATTTTGCAGAAAATGTTATGTAGTTTAATTTTGTAAGTGGGTGTTTTTCGCTAGAGCCCATAGTTTTCGAGATATTTAAGAAAAACTGAAAACGCCCCTTTAAACCCCCGTACCCTCGAGCACCTCCCACCAGAGGGGACTTTTAGTATGTCGTTTAGAACACTAACTGTGCCAAATTTCAAAACTACACCATTTTTTTCTATTTTTCTTTCATTGACTGGACTATTAGCCTTTCTTTCTCGTGAATGCCCAACTTAAAACCGGCACTCGGGGAATCTATAACCATCTTGCCCCACGGTCGCTATGTCATTGTGCAAGGCATTAACTGATTATAAAATGAGCCAATTATTTATAAATATGTACGAAGATGCCAAAGAATTCAGTTTTTAAATCAGATGCTAAGTATCCTATTCAGGGTACTGTGGAGGAATACTAATTGTCATAAGAACGTCAAATTTCAGCAATATTTTATTTCGGAACATGGGGAAAACAAGCGACACAAAAAAGTTCTAAAAATTAACGATAGGGTAAGACAGCGGAGCATTTACTAATATAAACACAATTTAATTGTCCTCATATAATAATGCATCACGGTTGTGATGCATATTAATTATGAATTGTAAGTAGTATTGAAGTACAACAGATATAGTTATCATACACATGCCCAAATGTAGATTTAGTAAGGTAAATAGTGCTAAGGAAAAACAAGTCAAGTTAAGTAAAAAAAAAACACTTTTATTAGTGTTCTAAAAGTATTTTTTTTATTTTAATTATTTTCTACATTTAAGTCTTTAATTTATAATTCATTATTATAAATGTTATGGAATCTTGAAATAATTTTTTCTGAAATTCACTTCCAGGAAGTACTACACGTACGGCACCAAAGTTTAATTAAATAAAGCATTTAATTGATAATTAAGTTCTGCAAATATTAAAATAGTGTACTGTCATCAAGAACACATAAGTGTACGAACTTTCAAAACTCTAGCATATCGGGAAAAAACAATTGTAAAATTCCATCTTTACAAATATGAAACAAATCAAGTTAACCTTTGCGGACAGGTAACTTTTTAGAACACCCAGGTCAGATTGGTGCACTTCATACGGCATCCCATTTTTTCCAACTCTGTGCTTATTAACTTTTTCACAGTGTAATAAGATTGGGGGTTTGAATTGGATGGATAATATACACATTTATGTCCGAATTTTATCCGCTATCATCTTCGTTAATTGGATTTCCTACAACTCAATCTCAAGATCGGTGAACTGTGGCGCACATTATACTCCGTACCTGTCCGCAAAGGGTTAAACAAGTGTCTAAGAAGATCATTTTTTTATTATTATTTTCACAATTCGTTTCCCCATTTTCTGAAATGTGCACTATTCAGATATGGCGTTCTTTAGACCATCGATTTTTTGTTTACAGTTCTGTAAATAGAGACGCTTTAATTCTTACTACCCTGCATTTCAATACAGCATTTGACTACTCAACAAATTTATGTCACCTATATGCATTTTCTTTTTGCTGAATTTGATTCAAATTTTTCGAGCATCGTAACATATATTTTATTATTTCTTATTGTATATTCGATTAATTTTTACGTCTATTAAGTAATATTATAATCGACAACGAATTCAATACAGCTGTTTGAAAATAAAACTGAACTGAAGTTGGAACTAATTTTTAATTAAAACCAACACAAGGATTTTTTTTATCAAGAACTAGCATAAAAAATACATTTTATATTTCAGATAAAGATTTAGATGGATTGAATCTATGGGATATGATTAGTCGAGATGGACCACCAGTAAGAAATGAGTTTGTTTATAACATTTATGATGTGGAATACAAAAGAGCGGCGATTAGGTAAATATTTCTATTGAATAAATCTTAAGATTTTACGAAAAAACAGATCGCACAATATTTCGAAAGTACAGTAAAACCCATCGTATCGACACAATATCGACACTTCGGAAATTTTGAATTTAAACCATTATTCACATCTCCAATATGTGTACCCAAAATTCATCCTACTCTAACGCATGATATTACGAAACTTGACTACCAACATAATAAATTCTTGACCCGCCCGGGGGGAGTGTTAATGACTTTGCGGCATAACGTCGCTGTTATACCAAAATCTCGCATATCAAAAACCGAACACAAAAAAAAACACCGAAATTTTGATGTAACAACTGGAACCACTAAGAACATATGGCATTT
The DNA here is from genome assembly GCA_013235015.1 of Araneus ventricosus. NCBI lineage: Eukaryota > Metazoa > Arthropoda > Arachnida > Araneae > Araneidae > Araneus > Araneus ventricosus. The sequence goes on from BGPR01012484.1 coordinate 34,831, forward strand.
TGTGATAATGTACAACAATGACATATCACATACACCAATTTGAGAGCAGATGTAGCCAACCTATACAAGTGTTTTGCATAAATAAAATATTGTGGAAAATTTGACACACGACATTTTGATATAACACTGACGATAGTCGAAAGGAATAATTGTCCCTGGATTAGATTCAATGCGTTTCCTTTCTTTAATTTTAACTACTTCGCAACTGTTTTCTGAATCTAATCGAGAAAAGATATAATTTTTCTCATACAAAGGGAATCTTAAATAAAAAATAACCTAAGGTCTACAGATGAAGATTCTTACTTTATATATTTTCGCCTCTTTTATAAGTAAGAAAATTTTCTTGGTTTGAAAAATGTAAAAAAACATTTACTAAGTTAAAATAATATATATATA
>BGPR01012485.1:0-18028 GCA_013235015.1 Araneus ventricosus
AATTAAAAATCAGATAATAGACATTTATTTATTGGATTCCTCGTGTATCTCTTAATGCATGAAAAAACATGCTTCTGCTTCTTCGAGCCCTTGTAGAGGGAGCCAAAATTGCCTTTAGCGTCATTCGGTGGTGATAAATCGAGTCTGAACTTTTAACTTGTTATCCCTAGAAATAAATCCCTGTTGTGTGATAGACGCTAATTTTCCCCACCAATCACAATTCCTAATGAATTATTCCACTGTTTCAGATATGGGAATGCTCAATATCCGTGCTACTTTTCATCAGGAGAGACTTTCGATACTTCTTACCCCTAATTGTAACCTAATATGACAGTTCGGGTGCTTGTCATTTAATGGCCATGAAAGCCGTTTCGTTGCTAAAGGGTAACAGTACTATGTTTACATTATGCGCACAACTGATTATATAATGTTAATATTAATGATTACGTTATGTTACGTAATAATAATTATGTATACGTTTAAATATAATTATTACAATTCATAAAATTTAGCAAAATTAATTAATTAAATTTAAATAAATTAATAAATTTTGACTTTTTTGTCATTCCTTTCTACTGAAAATTGTGTTCTTTTTGAACTAAAAATGACGTGTGGTTTCTGATGAGTGCGCCATTTTAGTTCCTTTCCATTTTGAATAATTTCTATTTAAAGTGTTCTAAGTATTAGAGAATCTTTGGTTTTTTATTCTATGGTTTTTGCTGTATTATCTTTAAAAAAATTTATATTGAAGCAATTACTTTTTGCTGCTGCGTTTGCTCGCAAAAACGTTTATTGTTTTCATTATTTTTCATTATTATTATTTACTTTTTGTTTCTTTTAATTTATTTTCCTTTTAATTTAAAGTTCTATCATTTAAATATAATTAAATATAGTAGAAATTCATAGTATGCTATGCGTAAAGGAAGGTTTTGATGGATGAGGAATACTGACCAATAAGATAACTCTAATATCGTGCGTATCCGTGATGGACGGGGGCGGCTCGGTAGGTGGCGTGGCTGACTGCTGGGGCGTGAGGGGCGGCTCGGTAGGTGGCGTGGCTGACTGCTGGGGCGTGGTGGACCATCTGGGCGTGGGCGGATCCATATCGGCCGTAGGCGGAGTTGTCGTGAGCTCGGACTCCGTGGGCTTGAGCACCATATCTGCTGTGAGCTCCGTGACGGTCGTGACCAGCACGAGCGTAGGCTCCTACATTGTGGTGGGCCCTTCGGTCCTGGACTCCGTAATTGGAAGCCTGGGCTCCGTGGTCAGCGGTGATGGCGTGGTGGCCGGCCTTCTTGTCGTATGCGTAAGCCTTCTCGTAACCGGTTCCCTGCAGGAGGAAGAAAAGGAATCATATCAACGATTTCGTAATGACGAACTTGCTTGCAGAAGCTAGTGGGGAGAAATCTCAAGAAGTCCTTTGAAAACGGGGATTCTGGCAGAGGATTGTGTGGCACTTGCGCACAGTGGCAGATCCGTACAAGCCATCAACTATCAATCAATGAGCTGTGACAGTCCGTTGTGTGACTGAGAAGAACAAATCTTCTAGATGCTTCTAAGTTCGTATTTCAGATGCATCGTTAAATGATAAATGAAATCTTCTGTTGACAGAAAAAATACTAATCGAAGATTTGAACTATACAATAATACACGTAGATTTCATTGATATGTTAACTAATTCAAGAAAAATTCTCTCAGGTTTATATAGCACACTCCTAAAAAACCAAGAACTTTATTTTCTAGATAAATTAATTTTCGATTTTTGTGTCCGCTTTGCCAAATCTTCTTGGCAATAGCTGTAAATTCTAGCAAACCTACACGAATCACTGACTGAACACGTCTTGTCGATGACCAACAGATGATTGATTAGGCGTTAATGGCTTGTACGCAAATGCTACTGTGCGCAAGTGTCACAACACCCTTGCAGAGAACCAGGAACCCTGGCTCTAAGAAGCAAATATGCCATCTCTTTCCATCGCACTCCTTAGACTCAGTCTTGCCTTTCCTCCTCGGCAACCCTCATCAGGAGTGGAATGCAAGTTCCACAAGCTCAATGCGTTTGGCGCGGAAAAGAAATGGACTTTTATTTATCTTTGAAACTAAGGGCACAGCGAATGACCTTAACTCAGTTCCAAAAATTTCAGACTTTCAGTTAACAGTCTTCTGTACCGCAAACTCTTAAATTTCTTGGATACTAGAAGATTTGTGTCAGTATTGGGTTTTCAGCTTGCCAACAATATATCAGATCTGATTGTCACAGATTTATAAACGTAAGTTGTAGTAGAAAATCTCATGCGCATTGGCAGAGTGCTTAAGAAATTAAAAAAGCATGAAAAACAGAACTGATGAATCAATTGGCACTAACTTCCAACTGGTAACAGAATATTACGAAGTTCCGCGTGGATGAATAAAATGAAAAAAGAAAGCAAGCAACAAATACTTCATAATTCAACAAAAAGATGTCCGATGAGTGGAAAAATAAATTATTTCCAGTGTAACGGAGTTCCTTGTCGATGAAGCAACGTAAAATAAAAAAGAAGAGAAACTGATTAACTCGGCTAAAAAAGAAAACACTGTCAATTAACAATAATGTCCGTTGGATACTTTGAAGATCCTATAATTTAGGAAAAAGATTAATTGTTTCCTAACACATAGAGAAAAAAAGCAAACAAAAAATGCCGAAAGAATATTTTAGGAAAATAAATTAATTCTGGTTTAACTCCTATTTTATAGTAAATCATCACAAAATCAAAACAGTATCCTGTGTGTATGCTAATTTGTAGACAGATTGTCTTGTCTGAATCTCTTTGGCACGTATCCAAACCAAACCACGTGATCGTCACCGATTTCTCTGCGTAATTATATTATAGATGTTAAAGCAACTTATGAAACGTTGCGTCTTAAATTTTAAATAAAGATAGCGTTGTGATTCATTCTAACATTCCCACCATCTATTCACTTACGGTGGGTTTAGTTTAGCAATATTAACGTCCCATTTTGAAGCAACGCGAGGGCTATTTTGGAACGAACCTCATAATTTTGATTCCCTGTCAGATAACGAAAACCTGAGCTCTAACACTGTTCTCTCCAAACTTCCGCACCACACCAGCGGGAGGACGTTTGAATCACGAAGTCAGATTTAATAGTCCAAGTCCATGTACAAGGAACCCCCCATCCCGAAAAGGACGGCCTACAAGTGGTCATCACAGTTCCCGACGAACCCGTTTCAAATGCTTTAAGGAAATTTGATCAAGAGATTTGTTATTAATCTTCTTAGTTTTTCTAATTTATTGACTTTTACACTTTATCTAACCAAAATAATGAATAATCTACTTTCTTATTTCGAGTGCTTTATCAAAGAATGTGGGATGGTCATTTAACGCAAATAATGCTTTTGCTCCACTTCAGTTTTCAATACCTGTGCAAGACTGCAAAACACGTTGCGAAAAATGTCTTGATAAATACGAAAGGGTTTTCTTTTATCCAATGTTTTCTTTTTTCGGAAGAAGCCATTTTTAGAGATTTTGCACTTCTAGAGTGTTAAGAATATAAAGTTTGGGTACTCAAGAACGTAGTAAGATTTCTAGCTTACAGGTGGGGGGTGGAGGCACCACGAGAACATAGACGAGAAGCCTCCGGATATGTAAGCGGGTTCTCGCTTCCCTTGGGTGTACAATAATGGCGTGGGATTGAGTTACCTCCACTCCAATGACGAGACGTACCTCCTTCTGGAGGGGTTGGGCCGTGGCCGGTGATGGCTGTTAGGACTCCGAACTCAGTTTGTGCTGGCCGTCATTCAGTGTCCCTGGACGCCACGGCAGGACGGGGGTAACTGCTTTGCGGTTGTGGTTACAGAATGCATATCTCTAAATATTCGATTTTGTTTAGTATGGTTTATTTTAATAAGATTAACGTAGCTTACAGAAATACTTCGTGTTGACTTCGTAAATTTTGTACCCATGTCAGATGATGAGGAATACGCCTAAATTGTCACCCCATCTTCAACTTTCCTCACTACTTCAACGGGAGGGTGTGTGACCACGACAAATATGGCAGCTTGCATTCTTAATGGGCTGATATGCAAAAGAGGACACTGTTAACTTCATGGCTATTAGGGGGATTTATTACAAGGAAACAGGTTTGACTGAAATGAGAGTTTGACCGAGAGAGCCACTCTAACGAATAAAGCAATCAATCAAGCAAAGTAAAATGGCTTGCATTCTTAATGGGCTGATATGCAAAAGAAGGCAATGTTAATTTCATGGCTATTAGGGGGATTTATTACAAGGAAACAGGTATGACTGAAATGAGAGTTCTAAGAAAGTCTCCCTGTCACCCAAACCTACCTGGGAGAGCCACTCTAACGAATAAAGAATAAAGCACGAATCGGATATTCGATCGATTGCACTCAACAGAAACAGGATTGGTTAAACTTTCGCAAGGGTGTCTCGATGCATCGGGCGCCCACCGTACTATGCTTGAACAGACGTTTGAGGTTTTTCAGTACAGAAAGAGTAGATGATCATACCTTATCTTGAGCGTAGGCTCCGACGTTCCTGTACTTTCCGTAGTTGGAAGCCTGGGCTCCGTGTGCGTCGTAGGCTCGGTGTCCTCCGATGTTGTGGTGTCCGTGAGCGGCATGGGCTCTGTCGGCGTAGCGTCCGTGGTCGCCGTAGTTGGAGGCTCCGTAGGCACCGTATCCTCGGCTGTGGGCACCGTGGGCTCCGTAGGCGTGTCCGGCGGAGGAGGCGGCGAGTGCTGGACCCTGGTGGTAGGTGGCCACTGGGTAGGACTCTGCGGCCATCATCTCCTCGGCCACTGCGACGGCCACCAACAAAGCGAGAACTGCGATCTACAAAGCGAATGAATCGGTTATTTCTCGCTTTTTTCGATTTTTATTCATTTTTCAGTAAAAATGTTTCAGAAAATTCAAAAATGGTGTTTGGATTATCCGGAATTTCTGATTACGGGGGTTCGGATTTCCGGGATTCTACTGTATTTTTTTTTTAAAGCCCCGATTCGTTATTCCTGACAAAGTGAATTTTAAGAATCATCTAAAGAAAAAAGCACTTTTTCAAATTTTTTTATTTATTTTTTTGAAAAATGAAATAATTTCTGTTCGTTAGGATCTCTTAGCTTTTTCGAAGGTAAATTCTTCTTCAATTTCGCTTTTTAATTGGAAAAGTAAATCCTTAATAAAATCGTCGGTAGTTATTGGGGAATGAGCAATAATATCACTTATTTTTCTTAAAGTATGTCGAGTTCAGAGTTTCATTTGCTGAATGTCGAAGTTCATATCAGCAGCTTATTTGCAATATTTCAAATCAACTCCTGAAAGGCACAAATGAACTCTTGAATACCCTACCTAGATAGAGGACGAAATTCACATTTTTCTTCACATTGGAATGCACGATTAATTTCCTCCTGGTGTCAGGTGTTGTTTTAGAATTATGAATTTTTAATTCTTTCTTTACTTTTCCCCCCACCTAACGAAAGGTCCAAGGTCAAAGAGACAAAGTACTTGGTTGAAATTGAACGGGTGAACAACCTGGGTGCTTAGAGGAGTTTGAGTGGCTGTTTCTAGAGGTTAATTCAACGTTATGTCTACCAGCCTTTCCCGCCAAAAACAGTGGCCGCTTAGGGAGGTTTTATTGTAGAGTAAGAGAGTAAATCCCGGCAAACAACGAGTACCATCTTTTCAGTTTTTACGCTGTCATTATAAGTTGGCATGATGTGACTCGGTTCTGAGGTATAGATTCATGCATAGCTGTTTGTCATTTATGCATAGTTGTTTTCACAACTTTAAAAATTGATTGAAGGCAGTCTCGAAGAGAAAAAAAAATTAAGCCATAAAATCTACAAAATTCATGTGCTAAGTTATTTACATCGGAGCTTCAACATAGAAACTTAAGATAGGAGAAAAAAAGAGGATTCTTGCATTTGTATCAAGATCATTCTTGAAATATCGCATTCCTGGACTTCTTTAAACTTTCTGGTTGTACAATTTCACGTGTTTGTTATATCTTGGTACGCATGTTTACAACGCAACAGGAGCACAACAGAGGGTTGAGAAACTTAGGGCGAAGTATGAATGAGGGTCAACACGTAGTTAAAATAAAAGTTCAGAAAGCAAACCCCATCTAAAATTACAATGAAGAGAGCTTTCCAACAAGGGGCAACATTCAGGTACTCTAAGTTAAGGGGGAGGGGATGGGACAGAGGGAAAATCACTGTTGAGCTCATAACTTCTAAGCAATTGCAGCTATCAAAAAAGTACAAACGCAAATATTGTTCCTTATGATAAGGCGATAATTCGCATTATTTGAATTTTCTTTCTATTTTCAATTGTAAAAGAATTACGGGGAAATGAAAATTTCAACCGCCCGTAATTTCCACTCCCTTTCCGCTGGATAGCCCGTCTAATATATACATATTTGAACGAAGGGTTTTTTGGGTTCTAGGGGTCATGATCGGTGAAGATCTACAGAAATGTTCCTGAAGTCGTGTCATGAGAACCATTGCAATCGGTAGACTTCCTATAAGGATCTATCTGATTTCACAATTTGGGGCAGGTGCCCTGGATGCCATTAACAAGTACGGAAAACTGAGGGTAAGAATCAGTCTTTCTTGGAGAACAAATTTGTTTGTTCTCCTAGGGAATGGGAGGATTTTAGAAACATCAAAATATTAGCCCATATTATACAATATCTTATGTTACACAGCACACTAAACTGTCGCACATACTGCACCCAAACACAGGCGTCGAGTTTAAATACATCAGCATAAGCATGCGATCAATGTTGAATGCGATTTCAAATCTGGCATGTCTTTCTTGATTCACTCTTTGACCCTTTCTGAGGCCGTGGGAATGCACTTCCCGCCAAATTCGTCCATTTTTAAATGCATATTTTAAGGTTGGCATAAGTTCTCGCCAAATTTTCCGATGAAACAAAAACCCGGATGTTCCAATTTCTTATCTCAAACCGTAACGAAGTGTCTTGACTTGGTATTTAATTAACAAAAAATGCCATCCAATAAGCGAAATAAATTTCTTTTTTTAAATTAATCTCAATACCAAAGATATTTTATTGTACCACTACTAGAAAGAAATGGCTTATTAAAGGTTAAAAGGTTTTTATCAGTTTCAGAATACTTTCCGGTTCACTTAAGCTCAAACTTTTTTTTTTCTGTGTGTGTGTACAGAATTCTCTTACCGCAAAGATCTCTCAGCTATGCACACGTGGTCAGCTATGACACGTTAATTTAGCAGTCTAGCTCGTTTCTTTTTCCGATTCCGATTTATTTTTGCGCAAAAAATACAAAAAGTCAAACTTCTGTACCGACACAGATTGTCAAAAAAAGAGAAAGAAATAATAGACAGATTCGGGGTTTTCCTGGGCTCATTTTTAAAAGCTATAAAAATATATAAGTCAAGGATAAATTTAAGCTAGTTGTTTTTCCCGTGTGTGGTCAAGCTCGTTTTCTTACGAAAATTCACTTTAAGTCTAAAAATGTAAAAAAAAAAAAAAATCTTTGAACATACGATATTGAAGAAAGGTATCAAAATTGTTGCAAAAGAGCCCCGCCACTCCTTTGGACGACCCTGTTTGGGGAGGGGTCACATCAGTCGAATAGTTGCAATAAAATGAAAGGTTCTGGATTTCTACGGAAACTGCCCATTCGATATTTCACAAAGAGAAAGCAAAGTGCTGGACTTACCACTTTCATGACTTGTGGAATGATCCGGGCTGCTGCGGACTGAATGACCAGCACTGCCCAGCCGCCCGCTTTTATACGCGCGCGAGAAGGGATTTTGCTTCTTGTCGCCAGAGAAGGGCGAGGTGGCGTCCCCGATTCGATCTCGATCGGGGCCGGAACCTGACCCTGATCTCTCGAGGCCCCGGGGCAGAACACTTTCTCTGCACCTTAGTTTTGCCGCGGGGGGAACGACCAGGTTTTGGAGGGGAGAGCGTTGGGGTCAAAATCTCGACTGTCCCGGCCGATTCGGGTCATTCTATATCGATCGAAACAGGAGACCTCGCCTTCAAAATAGTAATAATAATAGTAAGATCTGCTCTTCATCGCAGTCTGTAAAAGTGTATCCATTTTTTTTTTCCGAATGCGAGTTATTTACGCAAGTCTCAGCTTTTATCAGTGTTCTAAAATTAAAATCAAATATCTGCTTTTATCAGTATTAACAAAATTATAATTTTATTTATTTATTTAATTGCCCAAGCCGGCACAGCCTACCCAGTGGTTGTAAGGCACTGACCCGGACGGCGGAGAGTACAAAATAACAACAAAACAGAAAAGAAAAATCATTACGTCAAATTAATAAACATCGCAACAAAACGGAATAACATTGCATGAATAAAAACTAACTACAGAAGCAAAAGTTCTACACAACTAAACAGAAGACAAAGGAAGTGACAAGAAAGTTCACGAAACAACATCAAATAGTAAAACAGGAAACAAAGAACAAATAAAATATATACAAAAACCTAGGTTATTAAACACATTACAGCATATGTGACAATTCAATAGAGCGCGTTTAAAATTTTATATTCCAAGAAGAAATTAGAAAAAAAATCCCACAGAAATGTTAAAGAAACAATGATATATTTTTTGACAACGTTTCATCTGTCAGAAAGCTCACTGCGAATGCAACTGAAAATCTTAAAAATTTCTTTCAGTTTCTCAAGTCCAAATTTATTATGAACTAAAATTTTAAACCATGTGGATTTGTTCGCGTCAGCAGGTCTATATAGATGAAATATTTTCGTGAAAGTACAGTCAAAAACATAGTTGTCTGCATCACCTTTTAAACTGCATTTACAATTTGGTTGTGCTGGCTAATAAACGTCTGTTTTCATCACTGTTAACAAAATTACGATTGAATTCCAGCTTTTATTCTTATTAAGAAAATTACAATTAAGTATCTTGCCATTACTGGAATGACTCAAATTTTTAATGGTTCCAAGATCGCCAAACATCTGAACCATTAAAACGTCCACCATCTCGAAACCGAATGAAAAATGACTCCAATGAATTAAACGCTGAAGGTCTAATTTTTAATGATTCCAAGGGATATCCACGCCCGATTCGAAGCAAATCGAGCAACGTGTGTGCCGTGACCAGGTAACAAACAAATTTACAGAGGGATGAAATGCTGAGCGATCGAACTGATGCAGACATCTCGTTTCGGATAGTTAACTGCAGGTGAAAAATTGAAAAATCTAGGGAATTTAATTCAAATACTCGGTAAACCGGGACTGTCTTGAAAAATAAACATTTCTGAAAACGCAAATTGGCATTTGAAAAAAAAAAAAAAAAAAACACGTATTTATTTTTTTTTTTTTTTAAAAAAAAAAAATAATATTTTTTAAAAAAAAATTATTTTTTTAAAAAAAAAAAAAAACCGCTGATGTATTTATTTTTTTTGTTATCCATCTCAAATGATAATATTTTCTGATAACTGATCAGACATTATATCAAATCATTGCTATTTTTTTTAAAGAAGGTCCGATTTATCATCAGGAATATAGGTCCGTATCAAATTTTGGGCTAAATCCGTGAAAGAGTTGATTGTCTGTCGACCTGTATAATCGCGTACTTGTGAGCACAATAACTCCTTAACACAATGACTTAGATGAATGAAACTTGATATGTGGCCTTCTAACCTTAATTGTAGATTTGTGTCCAATTTTTGTTTCGATCGGTTAAAACAAAGGCGTTCAAATTACAAATTCGGTTTTCTTTATCTTACGCAGCCCTATCGCGCAATCCCGCCCGCTTCTTGATTCTACTTCCGCCTTGCTGCTTGAAACTGGTGGTATGCAGTTTGCTTAATTTTTCTCCGCCTGCGTTAGGGACGCTTCGTGCGTTTTACTGTCGTTTAGCTTATTTTTTCTCTACATGTGTTAGGGAGCATACGAGAAAATTTAGGGGAGACCACTGGTTCCACGCACTACGGAGCACGAAACGCGCCATGTTGTGTCACGATCCGTAGACATCTTTGTTCAAGAATATATGTGAGAATCTATGGGAGACCGCTGGTTTGAATACAACATTAATGACATGGAAACCCCGACCTAATGAGTATACAGGGTGCACACTTAACTTCAGAATGAAGGCAACTTTAGTCGTGAAAGTAGTGTCTAGTATAGCAAAACGTCTATGCGTTATGGGATGAGACAACTTAGAACGCCACCTGGTGGAAAAATTCGGAGTTAGCGTTCCTATCTCGAAACCGGTACAAAATAGTGGATAAATGTCAGTCACAAAGTTATGGAGTGTTATCGGTTTAGTACAAAAAGACACCTTTTGCACATAAATACGAAGAACAGAACGCTTAAAAGCCACATTTGTTTGTTCTCGATTTCCGAAGCTGTGGCGTCACGAAACGTGTTAAAAAGAGAGAAAAAACAACTAGTTATCAGAAGATACCTTTATTTTCGTTGTTCAAAGTGCTCTCCGTCATCTACAATACTGATTTGAGCCCTTGATTGAATTTCATTTTCCACACGTTTTTGCATACAGTTGGTACACCAGCACAAGCAACAGTAATACGTCATCGAAAGTCTTGCAATGTTGGCGGAAAGGTCGCATACACCTGTTGTTTGAGTGATTTCCTCAGGTAAGTATAATGGGGTCATTTTTTGTCAGGAAAATAATATTTTCTCCTTTTGTCCGTGTCTTGTGACGTCACAATTTTGGAAAATGCGAACAAACAAAGGTGCATTTTAAGCGTTCTGTTCTTCGTATTAACGTGCACAAGGTGTCGTTTTGTACCAAATCGATAACGTTCTACAACATTGTAATTGACCTTTACCCTCTATTTTCCACCGTTTTCGAGATACGAAAGGTAACTCCGAAGTTTGTCACCAGATGGCGTTGTAAGTTGTCTCGTCGCATAGCGCATAGACGTTTCACTACACCTAGACACTACTTTCATGACTAAAGAGGCCGTCGTTCTGAAGTTAAGGGATGGTGGCCCTAATTTAAGTGTGCACCCTGTAGATAGTGCGCTGTTGGATAATTAATGCCATAATAATAAACTCACGGCGACAATTAACGAACATTATTTCGCAGAATAAGTAATGACCGCTGTTTACCTTTGGGACTGCATTGATCACGAAAACGCATTGAAGGTTCATTTGGTTAAAATATGGAATACATAATCCCTATAGGATCCAATGCAAAAGTCTTATGTTATTCAGTTTCAGTTACATTATCATGAAATTTTAGGACAAAAAATGTCATTTCCTTTTACTTATGACGCCTCGGTGACTTAGCGGTGAGATCCCAACTTCGTGCCGGAAGGTTCCGGGCTCGAAACCCGCTGCCGCTGAAGGTCTGGCGTGCATGTGCGCCCCGCACACGCCAAATCAGGCACCGTGGGTCAAACGTCCTCGCTCTGGCACGCGCGGAAGGTTATAAAAGGGGCGCCAGCTTAGGCGTCGTCCTCGTCATCTGACCACGGTTTGAAATTAAGAGCTCCTTCTCAAAAACAGCCCTCGTGTCATTCCAAAATGGACGTTATTGGGACTAAATTTCTTTTACTTATCGTGGAAGGTATTTGAATATGAATTTGCTCATTAATTAAATAAATGATTTTAATTTAGTACAGCATTTTTTAAATTTTCGAACAAAATATCTTTGTAGCTATTTCGAATAGTATTATCTTAAAATTAATTTTTGAAATATGTCGAAATGAACGGGATTTTCCTCCAGAGTAAACAAATACACGAAGAAAACCCTGATAAGGGAATGAAAGCGCCCTTATTGCCAGATCACATCTAAACCTGAGAAAGACATTCGAAATATTTAAACGGCTGTAACGAAATTATTTTCAGTCTTATATTTCAAATACTGAGCTAAGACGGCTTCATTCATTATTTTGAGTTGTTTTCTTTCTCGAGGCACAGACTGCACTTAATGTGAATGATTGTAATTTATTTAATATTTTAAGCTCAAAAAGTTAGTTTTTCAAATTTTAGAGTACGACTAAACGACTACTTTCTGAAAATATCCAAGTAAATTATTTTCGATACAAACAACGGCTATTCTCTTAGTCCGATGATACAGCGCGTATTTGCGGTCGTTTCGGGGAAATAGCCTTGCAGTCACGCTCAAGGTTTCATCTCTCTTAAGGCAACTTTTTTATATTCATGGCGAGATCTCTTCCATGCTTCCAGAATGTTCGCTTTACACTTTATTTCTAACCGGATAATTTTTTCCTGTTGGTCTACCAAATTAGTGTGATGCATGTTGGTATTTTTTTAGCAAACAATGATACAGTAGAACACCGGGAATCCGAAATAATTGGGATGACCTTTGTTCGGATTCCGGGGAATTCGGATTATCCGGGAAATTCGGTAAAATGCTCTTGATAAACAAAATGCAGTATAGTATTGACTTTGGGTGCTCTGTGTTAGCGCGCGGAAAGAGCACGAGGTGATTCGCACGGTACAGTGGCAAACAAGGCAATTGGTAAAAGTGTTGAATAATGTATATTGTACACATACACTGATTCTGAGAAGGGAGAAACCCAGGAAACTAATATAATTTGTAGCCGTAAATCAGGGAAATGTTGTAAGTTTAGTCAGGGAAATTTTTTCACAGTTTCTGTAGCCACCCTGTTTCAGTAAATGTTACTGTAATATTTACTGGATTTCAGTAAATATTACTGTAATTTTTACTGGATTTCAGTAAATGTTACTGTATTATTTACTGGATTTCAGTAAATGTTACTGTAATATTTACTGGATTTCAGTAAATGTTATTGTAAAATTTACTGCGTTTCAGTGAATTTTACAGTAAAATTTACTGTGTTTCAATAAATGTTACTGTAAAGTAGATTGTGGTTAAGTATATATTAATGTAAAATTTACACTTAAAAGCGCCGTATGCTATGCAGTAGAAACCTATAATTGTTGTAAAAGTTCCTGTAAAAATAGCAATACATATTACCTTAGAATTTGTGATAAAATTTACTGTAAATCGGTTAATGTTACTGTAAAATTTACAGTACACTTTCATTTTTTTCTGCTGTAAAATTTTACAGTAAAATTTGAATTTTACAGTATAAAGTACTGGCACCCTGATTGCCAGTACTTTTTACTGTAAATTTACAGTAATTTTTTTTACAGTGTGGAGGGTAAAAAAGAACATAAGTTAGTTTGTTTCTACTCATTAAGGTGCCGAATTCATTCTTAGAGACCACTTCGAATACTTCTTTTAAGTTAGGAGTAAACATTAGCTCGGTTTCCGATTCGTAATTGTAATTTTTCCTTCATTTTTCAGTAAAAGGTTTCACAAAATTAAAAAAAAAAAAGACGTTCGGATTATCCGGAATTTCGGATTCAAGAGGTTCGGATTCCTGGGGTTCTACTGAAGTTATCTTTTAACCCAGTGGTTCCCAGTCTTTCTTTATCTCCCGTTACCCTAGATTAATCTCTGTATTTTTGACTATTATCATATCTCTCCAGCCACCCCAGCACAAAGAAGTTTTCATTAATAACGTTGAGGGCTTAAGTTAGCTTAACCCATTAATGCTGAAGTCGCAATGTTTCAGTAATACTTTGTGTACTAATTAGCCGAGCGAAGCGAGATCTACGTTTTAACTCAACCATTGAGCACTTTGTCTGTTTGTAAATTTGTTTGTTACGCGATTACGACCAAACGCATTGATCGATTTTCCTTCGAATTTGGCATCAATGTTTCTTGTAGAAATAGAAAATGGTGTATACATTTTATTTCTTATTTTTTGAAATTCGTTTCGACTTTGAGGCCATTTTACTGATTTCGACGTTTTGTCGAGTACTTACAGTAATATTGAATTGTATGAAAGTTGAATATCCTGAATACTCATGTACACATATAAATTTAATACATTCTTTATACAAATTAAATACTGGGTGTCCAACAAAGGACTCCCTCATTTTAAAATTAAATAACTCGGCAACGGAGATCGATAGAAGAACGAAACCAGTGATATGCTTAGTCTGAAAGCCGTAAAAATCTGATACAAAAGTTTCAAAATTAGTTATAAATGTTGCCGACAGGTGGCGCTGTACGTTGTAATCACAGTTCAGATTTCGAGAAGAAAGCTATAAACTGTCATTTGCAAGTAATCGTTGCAATCACATCACAATCGATTCAAATTAGGCATTTTTCGTGCTTGCCAAGGACGAATGGTAATCGCTGGGAGACTGCTACATGAGCACGCTCACCATCATGCAGCGCTGCGCACACAACAACTGCTGCAGCGATCCCGATCTTGCTCATAGCGACTACTATCTCTTCCAGTACCTGAAAAGGTTCCTGACGAAGCAGCATTTCCCCAGTGACGACGACGTGCAGACAGAAGGCTGTTTCCGCCCTCCGGCGGCAAATCTCTTCGAAATCGGCGTGCATAAATTGGTATCACGGTATGACACGGGTTTCAATTCCGATGGTTCTTATGTTGAGAGGTAGCTGAGAGAGTTATGTATCTGCTCCCGTAAATGTTTCCAGGTAATTATGTTTTGCGTCTCTTTACGGCTTCTGCGATATTTTCTGGATGACCCAATATATGTCTCGAAATCAAATGAAAAATTATTAAAAGAAATTCTGCCTAAAAAATCTATATTTTATATAAAAAAATTGATACGTTCCTAAGAAGGACGCTGGGCAACAGAAGGTACAATCTTAAAACAGTAGTAAAAACATTCTGATGAAAAAGGATAGATGACTGCAACAAGCTCGCCTGGTGATTTGGTTCAACGCCGAAACAGCAATGAAATGATTTTGCATTACTTGATTATCAACTTTCCAAGCTATTCTTGAGCTCATTTCATGATATTGAGTTTTGTAAAATTAGGTAACACATATTATCTCAATTCTTGAGATGCGTCAGGCTTAACCTGGACATTCACCAGAACCATTTGTACCAACAACTGGTTTGTATTCCACTCATTCCTGTCGCTAGATTCAGGCACGTCATTCACGGATGTTCCAGAGTTTGCTTTGAGAACCCTTGTTTGAGAAGGTTCAAAGTCCCAGGCCGACTCCCACGCACTTTCTCCCTCCTCCCCCACTCACGGGATTCGTCGCCTCCTCGAAAAATCAAAGTTCACTTTTTATGACCTTCCATTCCACTGGATTTCAAATTCGTTTGAATTCCAACAGAGCAATCTGTTTGCGCCAAATTTCATCGGTTTCTTACATTGACGAAAGGTCTTGCCTTCCCGTGTTCCAAACATCGTGCAGTGCAACAGCCGTCAATGTCCCTCTTTGTTCATAATTTAGGCATACGACGCATGATTGACATACACATTAGACCAGAATGCTCTTTCCACAAGTTCTATGTTCGAGAAAGGTGTTAACGATTTTAATACTTTAACACTGAGAACCTGGGGAAACGAAATTCTATCCTTTTTTCTCATTGTAATCTTATATTTTGGCAAACTGTGCTAGTTATATTCATTAACATTTCTAAATATTCTTGGGACCTTTTTGGCAATTGAAACTGGCCTATTAGATAGGGTATATGGGTATATATGTGACTGCCACTGTATTTCATTACTCAGTCCCGTATTACTATTTGTCCCGTATTGACAACGCTGAGAGTCTATTCAACCAGTTTGTATATCTAAAAGATTATTAGAGAAAAATTATACCAACCAAAACTGCAAAACTAAAATGAAATTGAGTACAGAAGAGAAATGGTTGAAGTGTTTCGGCAGATACAAAGTATATTAATCCGAAGTCATGTCTAATAAAGTTATGCGAATACGGATTTTCCATTCCAGCCCGCCATGCTAATGTGGAGAGGATATTTTCCCTCATGTCAACTCAGTGGTCGGACGAAAGAAACAGTTGTCAGTGGAGACAAATGAAGCGATTTTGATTTGTCATTATAATTTTAAATTGACTTGCGCTCAATTTTATAAGTATTTAGCGAAGAGTTTTAAGAAAGAAGAAACCGATATAATTTAGAAAGTGAAATCAACTTTAAATTGTGACTGGGCTGAAAAGGATTAGCCTTGCACTATTTTGATTAATCTACGCGTTCATTTTATTAGATTGCCTAAACTTTATTGATTTTTTCCAGAGTAAAATAAACGATTACCTACCCACTTTTTCACGTTTTATTTATTTCGCACTTAAACGTGCCGTATCAGTGCTTGGCAATTGTATCAACCCTACCATCAGCTCGTGAGCGCCCACAGCTTCCTCGTCGAAGTCAAGAGCAGGAAATTTCTGTTGGCGAAAGTGTTCATCTCGATTAATTCTTCGCGTTTTCTTCCTCGTGACACGCCTGAAGCAATTGACGACTCTCTTCCGCGTCGAAGGCGACCTTGAGGCAAGCCTTGGCCTTTGTTCGAATCCCCCTCCAGACAATGGTCGGAGAGCTTCAAGAGAGAGAGCCGCTTGTTCTTTCTGATGAGTGTCGCAACGCACAGGGCGTGGATTCGGGTCTCTCTGTTCACTGCACTTTCTGTTGCTCGCGATCTTCCTAAGCAACGTTGCTTTTGAAGCTTCCTGTTTGCTCACCTCGCAATACCTGCCTTAGGGGACCCGATGGGTAGAAAACGTTGCTCAACATTTTGCTTGGTTGTTTATTTTATGTCAATTCTTAAGAATCTGAGGATTTAGAGCGAAGAACCTCGAAGCTCCCGTATACTTAGGGTTGCCATACGTCCCGTATCTACGGGACTGCCACAGTATTTCACTATTCAGTTCCGTATTACCATTTGTCCCGTCCCCCCCATATTGATCAAAAGTCGTGTCTAATAAAGATATGCGAATACCTATTTATCATTACAGCCCGCGATGCAAATATGGAGAGAATATTTTCCCTCATGGCAATTCAGTGGTCGGTTGGAAGAAATTTAAAATGGCGATAGTAAATTTAAAATGTCTTGCGCTCAGTTCTATAACCGTGTGAAAGAAGAAAATGTTATAATTAAGAAAGTAAAATCAACTTTAAAGTATGACAGGGATAAAAAGAATTAGCCTCGCATCTTTTTTATTATTCTACTTGTTCATTTTATTAGGCTGCTTAATCTTTATTGATTTGTTTATCAGAGTAAAATAAATGTACTCATTACCTACTGTGACGACTTCCCTACCTCGTTCCCACGACAGGACCGCACAAGAGACCTCCGGAGCGACGAAGGTCCATAAAACAAGTCGTAGAAACGACCCGGTCTTACGCAAACCCAGAGGGGTTCGGGGGAGAGTGATCGTGGTATTGTCTGTGTGGACACCACAAGTGGAGCCGACAAAGACAGGCAGTTAAGAGTTGATCTCTTCCAATGATAACCTGGAAGGAAGGCGCACGACTGCGGTTGGATGGTTTGTCCAGCTGAGGGACGAATCACCAAGAATTAATTCTTCGGCCACTCCCCTGGCCTCTGAGGGAAAGGGTTTAAGAAGAGAGAACGATCGGGACGAGCAAGGGAGAGCGATAGCTGAGAGGTAAACACGCGGAGTGCTATTCCGTGGTGTTGTTTCTACCTAATAGACATGGGACGTCTACCTACGGATAGACAAAACGCCGCCCCATTCCCCCGTGCCTGATGCCATTACGGCAACCGAACCGGTTGAATGGACATGGGACGTCTACCTACGAATAGTCAGAACGCCTCCCCATGCCCCCGTGCCTGATACCATTACGGCAACCGAACCGGTTGAATGAACATGGGACGTCTACTTACGAATAGACAGAGTGTGAACCCTTCGATGCAGATCTGCAGCTCTGATAATAAAAACCCGCATGCGAAATTTAATCCTTCCAGCTATTCGTTACTTTTAGTTCTCCCTTTCACATGTGTGCGAACGGTTTGGTTTAGTTTAGTTACACTGGTGTCCAAAAATGATGCACAATTTTGAAGATGCTGCAAAATTGGAGTTAATATGGATACTATGGTTCGCAATCAGTTTCTGAGAATCGTGGGACATACTATAGTCGGAACTAACATTGTACAGTGAAGATTCGGTCACGAGGGAAATTAGGGGGGCCACCAGAAAGGGATGAAGA
>BGPR01012485.1:22022-44784 GCA_013235015.1 Araneus ventricosus
TGAAGACGAAAATGAATTTATCCATCCTTTTCGACAGAAGCGCTGATGACGGATGTAACTTTCATACAATGGTTATGATTGATGGCATAATATTTACATGCATTTTCATAAACACAGCTCAAATATTCGGGTAGATATAAGGTTTTCTTAAAAAATTCTTGAAACTTGAATCTTCGAACAGTAATATTGAATTTTATGAAAGTTGAATATCCTCAATACTCATGTATACTTATAAGTTAAATACATAATTTAAATTACATTTCGACGATAACTATTCGGAGATTCAAGTTTCAGGATTTTAATTTGTGGAAAACCTTCTCATCATTTAGCTTCTTAGTGTACCGAAATTCACCATGTGCCATGCCAATATCTTTCTCAATATAATGGTGAACTGATTTTTTTTTATAGATGCATATATCTAGCTTTAAAATTGTGGAAAGAAAAAATGTGTAGACTCAGCGCATGCGCAGTAAAAAATTATATAGTACAAATACTCAAATTTCCTGTAATATTTAAATTCTAATTCAAATTTTACACAATGTTTCTGTTTCCGTTTTTGTAAGTTTCCGCAGTTTAATGAAAACTATGGTATGTTATAAGCAAAAAAAAAACTGTAAAAAATTTGGATTTTTGAGAAAACCTTTATATTTTCCCCAATATTTGTGCTGTGTTGCTAAAATGTATGTAAATATTACGTCACATCAAACATTAATCATTTGAATTACAACTCGTTATCGCCGCTTCCTGTGAAACAGGATGGGAAATTCCATTTTCGCCTTCATCCTTTCTGGGTGCTCCCCACTGCCTGCATTGACCGAATCTTCACCTGCAAAATGTGAGTTCCGAAGATGATGCTCCCACGATTCTCGAAACTGATTGCGAACCATGAACCATATTAATCTCAATTATAGCATCTTCAAAATTGTGCATTATTATTTTACCAGTGTATATCAAAGCACCCGTTAAGAGCTAAGCAAGAGGGCGCAATACGTAACTGAACGAAGCACATCGATTTTCTTTCTTTTTTAATTTTAATTTTTGTTTAGTATATCTATTATTCTTTACGTGAACTTTCCCTCTCTTACCTGTACCCTAGATTCTGACGCTTTTATTTTTCCTGTCTAGTAGACTGATACTGAATGACACTCCACTAGTCAAGAAAAGGGAACACTCATAGTGTCGTGTTGTAGCTGTTCAATTCATTGCATTTGTGAAGATTTAATTGTTTTAAGACGTCAACTCTCTAATGTGCATTTGATTTTAAACTATCCTTACTTAATAATCATTACAGTTATATCCAATAATTGCGCGGTTCTATTTCGTTTCTATAGCCCCTGCCCTCGGGGTAAAACCGGGTACTCCAAGTGCCTTAAGACCGGGACAGTCAGTATTCATGATTTCTCCGGTGAAGACGATAAAAACACATCAGACGTTGATTGTTTATATTTTAATGATTTGTTTTCTAATTTAAATAAAGAAGAAGGGTAAAATCTGTCTTAGCTGTACGCAAAAAAAGCTGCAGTGTCGCGGAGGAAGAAAACAGCTGCTTTACGTGTGAATTTTGTAACTAATATTCTTAAATTGTCGCATAAAGTAAAAATGATTGCAACTTTTCCTATGAAAATAGAGTTTTCCTAATTTTCCATAAGGTTAACATGTGTACCCGGTTTTACCCCAATGGGTAGTTTGACTTTTTTTTAAATAAAAAATCATTGATAAAATAAGTAAGGAAACTGTGACTTTTCTGGAAATATATACTGTACTCCGATGAACAATGAATATTTTAATGAAATTTGAGAGCTCTATGTCGAATTGTTTAGCACCAACAGACCTTCAAACCTCAGCTACCCGGCTTTCCCCTACTTGTATTTAACACATGTATCAGTAAACACAATTGTAACAATATGGTTTATTTGGAATTTTGCATAATTTTGGATTTTGGTAGATTTTTTTGTACATTGCTTTACGCCTCTAAATAGGGACCGTAGTCTTAGCAGGGCACTGAAACATAAGTTTTTAGAGCAGGATTTCTTTTAATAATTTTTGAGTTGATTTCATGACATGGAACATTTTTGTACAAAATATTTTTGAAAAAAGGCGACCTTGGCTGTAAATGGGTTAAAAGGAAAATGACAACAAATTTCATAATTGAGAAACTCACATAAATAAAAGTTTATTTTTTAAAAATGTACATTGCACCAGATTCTGATATAAACATTGTGCTTCCAACTCCTTCCAAGAACTACGGGGACTCTTTCCTAACCCCAGGGAACGACTCTCCACCGTCTTTGTTTGAGTTTGTCGATGGAGCTTCGATGCGTTTTTCTTTCTGAAAAGGAAAGATTATTTTATTTAAAAACATTCTTAAGTTCCACAGAGGTTGTGATATTTGTAAATATATAATATAAAAAACAGTTCATATAATTAATATTCATTTTTTATTTTAGTGAGTATTAAGATATTTAAAAAACGATTATGTCATAGAAAGATAATCTACTTTAAAAAGAAATTAATGAAATCAGAAGAGTCGTTTGACACAAAAACGTGAAGAAAAACTATAATGGCAATACACAGTTTTTTATTTTCTAACATTGCGTGGCAACAATGAAAAAATGCATTTTGGGAATTTTATGTTGTTAAATAGAGAAAATTTGTTGTAAAGAGAATCTAAATGGTATTTTCATGTTTAAAAAATGCGTGTTCGTTGCAGAAACCTAGGATAAATGTTCTGTTTGAAAGAAAAATGACATCTCTTACTTAATCTAATGTTTGAAATACTATGAATGATTTTTCTTAGAGAAATCGATAAAATATTTTAGTATTTTTCTTTTTACTCACGACTTTGTGAGCGATGTATGTTGAAATCTCTTCAGAAAGTGTGGCAGATACAGAGGGATCGTTTCAGTAATTTAAAAATTTGAAACATCTTAAACTGGCGATTCCAATTTCGAAGAATGGGTTATTTTTCCATCGGAGAAATAATATATTAGATCGTTTAATTAAAAAAAAATATTATTGAATCTCATTCACTGCATCTAAATTGCGCGATAGTTTTATTTTTATAAATTGCAATAATTTGCCTTTTTCGCAACACTGCACGAAATGCATGCATACTTCGAGTGCAACCAATATTTTTTACATCAGTCTTCTGTATTTTCATAAAAAAAGTATTTTCTGTTGTTTATAAAATAAATTTTAGATGAGAGCAAAGCATGACGCAGCAAAGAATATTTGAAAGAATGGTGAAGCAGAGTGGTTTGACTTTTAAGTTGTTTATATTTCTTGCTTTGTGTATTTTGAGTGAAACTTGACCTAAAACAAAATATACTCCTTTATGTCTATTTTTCTGATATATCTATCTACTTCGAAAATTTCGTGTTTACTTTTTATGCAAGAATGAAAAGGAAAGAATATGAAGAGTTTTGTTATGCATTCAAAGTTAGTATTAGTAGTTTCGTGGACAGTAGACCTCGCATCCAAAAGAAAAGAAAAAAAACTAAGATTTGCTTTTCATCGCAGGTTTAGCCATTTTTTTCGAATGCGAATTATTTACAGAGGTATCTGCTTGAGTTGAAAAAGAACCTCGCTTCGTTAGGTTAATTATTCCAACTTACTAATGAAAATTAAAGATTAAATTTGGTGTTTTCAGAATCATGAACTTTTTGAAATAAATAACAGATATTAGTAAGCAGGGCCGGCCTTTAGCCGATTAGACAAATTGCTCCAAATAGGGCCCCGTTCTAGAGTGCAACAAAGAATGTGTTCAAACTTATTCGAATTAAAATTGAGCATCATTTTGATTTCAAAGCATTTCCATTTGGGCCCCCCATCTCGTAAGGCTGGTTCTGTTTGTAAGTAATTTTTACCTGTCACAGGCTCATTTTCCTCGTTCAGTAATGGTATCCGTATCCGGGTCCTTTAAAATAGACCTTTGAGTATCCGTGACTGCTTCCGTAGCCAGTGCTGTATCCAGCTCCGTGGCCTGTTGGGTATCCGCCGTGCACGGCCGTGTATCCTCCCAATCCGTGACCAGCAGCGTATCCTCCCAATCCGTGACCAGCAGCGTATCCTCCGAGTCCATGACCGCTGGACGCGTGGCCTCCGTGACTGGAGCTCAGATGTCCGTGGCTGCCGTAGCCGTGTCCTCCGTGCTTGCTGTGAGCCCCGTGGGCGCTGTGTCCGCTGGCTCCGTGGGCTCCGGAGTCGTGGTAGGATTTGACGCCGTGGTCGCCGTAAGAGGAGTGGTGGGCGCCGTTGTCAGCGATGATGTCGTGGTGGCCCCTCACCTGCAATGCGATACAATTATTTAAGGGGTCTCTGTCGGGCATTTATTGCAAATTATTGACTTAGAGTTATGAACTTTTTATGCTTATAAATTAGAGTTTAAATACACGATATGCAATAGAATCCCGGAAATCTGAAATTCCGTATAGTCCGAGAAGCTTTTTTTTGAATTTTCTGAAAAGTTTTACTGAAAAATGAAGGAAAAATGACAATTACGAATCAGAAGCAAAGCTAATGTTTATTCCTAACTCAAAAGAAGTATTCGAAGTGGCATTTAAGAATGAATACAGCACCTTAATGAGTAGAAACAAACTCGGACATCTTCTTTTTATCGTCAACTTGTTTCCCACCGTACCGTGCGAATCGCCTCGTGCTCTTTCCGTACGCTTTTACAGAGCACCCAAAGTCAATTCTCTACTGCATTTGGTGTATCGAGAGTATTTTACCGATTTTTCCGGATAATCCGAATTCCCCGGAACCCGAACCGAGGTCAGCCCCAATGAGTTCGGATTCTCGGGGTTCTACTGTATATCTTTTAAAAAACTCTTTAAAATTAAATATATTATTTAAAAAAGTGTAAAAATGTTTAATTTTTAAAATTTTAAAATGCTTCAGGCGAAGTAATTTTTCTCTTATTTTACGTTGAATTACGTGCTTATTTTACTGCAATATGATCCAATGTAATATATAGATAGAGACCTACACCGACCAATCCTACCCTAAAGGGTGTGAAACAGAACATGGACCGGTAAGGAGAGAACATTCCAAATCAACAGCAGACAAAAACAATAATATTACAATCATTAATAAATCAATTAAAATACCAAACATTGAATTCCCTCAAGAATATTATATATCTTCACACACACACATATATATAGATAGATATAGAGAATTTAATTAAATCCTTTAAAGAAGATTCTGCCAGAATCTGGCAAAACTCTCTAATTTCTAAGAAACTTGAAGATTGGGGACCTCAGAATAGTGGAACACCCGAGTTCCTCTGTCAGAGATAAGAGAAACTATCTACTCGAGCCTCCCGAAAAACTGCAATGGCAGCTTGCATTCTTAATGGGCTGATATGCAAAAGAGGACACTTAAGTCCATGGCTATTAAGGGGATTTGTTACAAGGAAGTGGGTTCTGCTGAATTGAGAATTCTAAGGAAGTCTCCCAAACCTACCTGGGAGAGCCACTTTCACGAAGAGAAAACGTGCCTCGCATATTCAATCAATCGCACTTAACAAAACGGTGTGGAAATCTGGCAAGAATATTTGGGCGACTTGGGTATCCGCTGTGCTTTGCTTGAACAGGCCGTTGGGTCTTATGAAATATTGAAAGAGTTAACCCTTCGCACTCGAGAGGTGACTCTCATTCACATTCTAAACGGTGCATCAATTTGACGTTTCTTGATTTCGATGGTTAAAAAACTACCTACAAAGTTGTAGGAAGTTGTAGAATAATTTTTCAGGAAAAATGAACTTACACAAACATATTTTTTACGTTTCAAAGCAATAATATGCGCTCTTGTAAATCAGTGAATAATTATGCATCTAATTACTTTTCCGAGTGCAAAGGGTTAACATTTGATAAGAAACAGCGACTCGAGGAAACCGTTATAATAGTGTAACGAACATGTCACTTTCCCACAATGTTAGTCTTAAGGTTGAAAAGAGACATTTACAGAGGTTCTTACTACCTATCAGGGAATGAAGGCCAACGACCTCCGATATTGCCGACCATTTTGATGACTTTGGCGACAAAATGAAGGACCTCAAAAATACTAGAACTTTCTCGATATCTCTATTAGGGGTGGAGATATACAGAATTTACTAGATGATTCCATGTGACGTCGCATCCTGTAAGAGAAGGTATAAAAACCCGGAGTTGCTGAGATGCGACAATCGCCTTTGAACGTCTTCGGAGTTCGAAGAATCTCCTTGGAATCTTGCTCGCATTGCGAGTTGGTCAGCTATTACACTCCGAACGGTATTGAAAAAGCTGTTGCTGTTATTATTAGTGAATTGCTGTCTGTTAGTGTTGCTAATTTGTGCAAGCGCTGTTTTTATTGTTACATGCGCTTCGTGTTTTCCGGAATATTTGCGAATAAAGTTACTTTCTCCGTTGTCGGACTGTACTCACAGTACACATACCGGACGATTTACGTAACAATAGAAATATTCAGCATTTCACTCACTTTATCGTAATGGTATGCTTTCTCGTATCCCTCTCCCTTGTCGTGGCTGTAAGCGCCGACGTTCTTGTACTTGCTGTAGTGGTCGCCGTGGGCACCGTGAGCAGAATGAGCGCCGTGAGAAGCGAGGGCGTGACTGCCGTGGGCAGCGTATCCGGAGTCTCCGTGGTGACCGTGACTGCCGTAAGCGCTGCTGCCGTGGGCGTCGTGGCCGGAGAGGAGGTTGCCGTGGGAGCCATATCCGTGGTGATGACCCAGAAGGGGATAGGCTTGACCGATGGCAGCCGAGAGGAGAAAGCTTGCGAGGATGAGCTGAAGGAGGGAGAAATTATAACTCTCACGGAAACTATAGAAAGTTACAAATAATAACACAGAGACTATAGTAATGATAAATAATTAGTAATAAAAATAATTAATAATTAAAATTCATTAAATATATTAATAATCAAATATAATTAAATATAATATTAATAATTAAATGTCATTAAGTAAATATATTTATAAATGTAATAATTTATTGTTAATTAATGATTAATAAATTAATAATTAAAATAATTAATGAATAATAATATGATAATAAATGATTAAAAATAATGCAGAGACTATAGAAAATTTTGAAATATGAATGACATAAAATAATACATTTATTATGATTGGAAATGTAGGCTTCAGATATTTCAATGAATGCGAAAAGCACCGCCGTTCAAAATATTTCTCATTCGAATGTCCGAAACTGAAAAAACATATTTCGAACAAAATTCATCTTGACCACTAATGGAAACAGTAAGCTATATCGAGCAATTTTTAGACCCGCAAGATTTTTTTTTTTAAATATAAGGCTTCAGTCAAGAAGAAGTGTTTGATCATTATTGGTTTTCCAGAAACATTGTATTCTCTCCCTATAACTTAACTCTTTAAAGGGCCAGTTTTTTTAGTAATGGTATAATAAAATAACTTTGGTATTGAGATTAATTTAAGAAACGAATTCAATTACCTTATTGGATGACATTAATTTTTTGTTAATTATTTCTATCAATTAATAATTAATTACCAAATCAAGACACGTCATTATGGTTTGAGATGAGAAATTGCAACATCTTGGTCTTCGTTTCGTAGAAAAATTTGGTGAGAACTTAAGCCAACCTTAAAAATTGCATTTAAAAATGAATGAACTTGATGGGAAGTATATTTCCCGCGGCTTTAGAACGGGTTTTCGGCAACGGCATATTAGACCTGAATTGCATTTGAAGGCATTTTTTTATTTCTTATTTAAAGTAATATAGTCATAGAAGAACTTTTGTTCATCAGTTGTGTTAGCGAGGAACTATTTTGGAGGATGTTTTGAGAATTCCCTTAATATTTTCTGCAATATAACAACTATTAATTGTATGCGTCTTTAAGTTTGTATAATTTACTGAAATATTTGTATTCAGCAGAAAATTTTCTGTATTAGTTTCAGCTTAAATAATTCTTAAGAATAATTTTCTCAAATTAGTGAGTGTATGGCGGCGGGAGGGGGGGGGGGGTCAGAAAACGTTCAACTGTTTAAAATAGTTATTTCTCAAGGGTAAAAAACGAGCTCACACAGCAACAAAGTTCTTTTTGCTCGTATGGCACTTGCGTACAGCGGCAGATGCGTGCAAGTCATCAACTAGCAATCAATGAGCTGTGACAGTCGGTTGTGTGACTGAGAAGAAAAAGTCTTCTAGAGAGAGATGCATTATTAATGATCTACTGTCTCTAACTAAATGAAATCTACTGTCGACAGAAAAAAAACTCATCAAAGATTTGAACTATACAATAATGCACGTAGATTTCATCGATATGTTAATTAACACAAAAAACTTCTCCCAGATTTATATAACACACGCTAAAATACCAGATAAACAAACTTTTGGTTATTCGGTACGCTTCGCCAAATCTTCTTGCCAGTAGCTATAAATTCCAGCTAACCTACACGAATCACTGACTGAACAATTTTTGTCGATGGCCAACAGATGACTGATTAGGCGTTAATGGCTTGTACGCAAATGCTACTGTACGCAAGTGTACAACACCGTCCTTTTTTTTCTTCACCATTATTGTAACAATGGTAGCAGATATTTCTTAATGGTTAGTTAGAATCATTTTGACATAATGCTCGAAGCTGCAGAAGTTTTATTAAAATTCTAAGGCTGGAAATGGTTTTTCCTCTTCAAGGCATTAAAATGAAATCAACACGAAAAAAAAAAAACGGAAAGAAATTTTGTTGTTTTTTCGCATGCAAAAAAATAAGAAAAAACAATCTAGATGTAGAGTTTTGGACCAGTTTCTAACAATAATAAACGTCTGCGCTTTTCTTCACTCCGAGTGCGAAGAAAAAAAAAGACGTGGCTCTAAATGCAGTTTGATCTTTTCAACAGATCTGTTTCGGCAAGTTTTATTAGTTTGAAGCCTTCCTTCTTAAGCTTTTAATGAAGTTATTGACAGCATTCAGTTTTATTAAACAAAAAGAGATATAAAAAAGAACAAGTGAATAAAACTGCTCGCTTGCTTATATTCCTATTCAAAGGGAGGAAAGAAAGATTATTATTCGAATACAAGTACCATATGGTATGCGACTTACTAGCACAAATTCACAATATGTGATTTTTGTTCTATTTTCTTCCATGTTTTATAGGAAATGAGTCGATAATAGCATCACGATTTAGTTATTAATACGGATTCGATAGATAAAATGGCGAAGCAAATCAATAGTTCTTCACTAATGCTAAGTCTCAAATATTTTTTAAAAAATATTTTCAATCTTGAGAAAGATCTTTCTGCAGATGCGACGGTAATTGGTAAGGTCAATATAATTTTAGAATAAAAGCAAAAATTATTCTTAAATAAAATCGTAATGTTTGTACTATTATGTCCTGGGAGGCAAAATCCACGGTAAATTTTGATTTCATTCACTGAATCAATGCTATTCATTGTCGTTTTACAAAATCAGTCAGCGGCGCGGGGCCTTGTTCTAAACCCCTTCGGGCCGGCCCTGCTAATGCAACACTGTGGACAAAACCACAGTGCAGCAATCAACAGTCGTGATATCACGTTCTGTAAATGGAAACTCCTTCTCGAAATTCGACAGTAGTGACTTCCACTAGACGAAGGGGCATTTCGATCCCAAAAGTATCTTAGGAATTTCAGTCGCGAAAGGGTTCATACCAATCTACGACTTAGGTGTAAGGATGGCATGGCGTCACCCAACGAGATCATTACAAGCATCAGTTATCGTTCTCTGTTGTAGTCTACCATATCTCCAGAAATGAATAGCTCTCGCTTGGGCCATCGAAATCCATGTCTTGAATGATAGAATTTTACGAATCCACCGAATATAAAGAAATGTTTCATTGTTGGGTGATTAACGGTACAGTGAACAAGTAGAAATGCACTTTGAGAAACCTACCAGTATCTCTATATATGAAACGCTAAGGTACGTGGCGGAAAAGAAGGTTAATTTCTCTTTTGCCGATGGCAACGATCGGTTTGTTTGCAAAGCGAAACCGGTAGCCTCTGCCATATTAGGCATAACTTCATAAGAATTGCCTGCTAGAACATTCGTTCTGGTGTAAAACGAGTTTTACTTAAAAATTATGAGTTTAAGATGTACAATAGAATGATATATTGTACTACAATATAATGAAACTTTACATGAAAGGATTCAAAAGAGACCAGTTAGAAACCAAACGTTTGTGTTCGATCCCCGAATCGAAAATTTTTTTCCTAAGTGTTTTCACTCGCTGCCATTACCTTTTTCTTCCTCCCATAATTCTCCATCATTTTAGTATCACCTTAGTAGTTTAATTGATTTATTTTTAAACCTTGAAAATTAAAAAGTTTCAAAAAGATCTTGAAACATTGTTATTTCTTAAGACTATTCATTAATAAATCATCTTCATTTGGTATATGCATTAGCTAAAAGGTATAATTTCCATTTTCATAAAGCTATATCAGTCGGACTTACGGGTGATGAGGCCTGCAGTCTGAGTGAACCGTCAAGTGCGGGGCTAGAATGCACCAATTTGGCTAAAAATGCATGTTGTGAGTTTAATAGAGCGAATCTACTCTTAAAGGGATCAGCTAGAATTTTAAAAATTTTACAAGAGTAAATTATTTCGTGGCCAAGGGCAGGATTCCCATAATTGCCAAGCATTGATACGGGACGTTAAAGCGCTGAATAAATAAAACAAGAAAAAAGTCGGTATGTAACGGTTTATTTTACTAATAATCTACTAATTTTACTAATGGGATAAAAAAGCAGTAAAGTTTTAGCAATCTAATAAAATGAACCCGTAGAATAATAAAACTGATGCGAGGGTATTTAATAATAAAATTTCAGCGTCCCGCAGAAAGCACACTGTTGAAAATGGATGACAGTTACCAAGAGCGCGTTTTAACATTTAAACAACTTTGTGTGTTACATTACATTAATAATTTTTAAAATTCCAATATATTTTAAAATACTTCATAGCATACAACATAAAATACCATTAAAAATTTCATCACATCAATTATAAATGAACAAGCAAAAGAACTTAAAACATAAAGAAATTCAGTTTTCGAGTATCAATTAACTTTTACCATTACATTTTCCGTATAAATTAAAAAAAAGTTCCTCACACAACATTACCAAAACAGCATTACAATAACACATCAATCAATAGGGTTCAATTTTCAAAATAATATTTAACATTTACGCGATATAAGTAAATAGGATAATAAGTAAATAATTAACACGTAAGAGAAAACTCTAACAATGCGAATTAATTAATTAATTATTTTAATGATGCGAGGGTAATCCTTTTTAGCCAGTTATATTTTAAAGTTGACTTTACTTTCTAATTATATGATTTTCTTCTTTCACATAATTATAAAACTGGGCGCAATTCATTTTAAAACTATACTGACGCAGAGTTTAGGGAGAAAACGGGACGAATAGTACGGGACAGTAATACGGTGACCATCTCGTATATACGGGACGTATGGCAACCCTATATATGATGGATGCAATGCTCTTGGTCACTCGTACCACTAGAAGAGTTGTGTTCCTTAGAGCAGAGTGCTGGGCACGGTGTCGGATCAATCCTGTCCTTCCGCCATGTACTGGTTGGGGCTGCTCTGTGGCGGGCAATCGTTTCTCTGTGTTACAGTTATAAAGTGACTAAATTTTAATAAAAATTGATTAAAATAATTAATCAAACATTAATAAAAATTCTTAGTATTATATAAAAAGGCGCATATGCAGCTATTTCTAATATAATACAGATACAAATAATAGATATACTAAACAAAAATTAAAATTAAAAAAAAGAAAGAAAAGTATAGATAAGAAACAGCATATTTAAACATAAACGATGACAATACATCTTTTAGCGTACTAACGCAACAGCCTCAAGTGATTGCATCAACAGAAGTTTAAAACGATAATATTTAAAACACAAAAATTAATTTAAAAAGTAAAAAATGTTCAAAAAGGAAGAAATGAATGAGAAATCGAATGGCGAACTTTATCGAAGACCACTCGCCACAAAGATTCCGAATTAGACAAGATTTTCTGTCAAGGGTAAGATTATATATCAAAAGTATACCCTTTGTGGCCTGAATCCTCTCCAGTATCCAGTATATTTATTCTCTGTGTTACCTTTTGGTCAGGATCTCGCATGTCCTATCTGCAGACGGTGTCAGCTTTTCTCAAAAAGTCAAAAAATTCATCGACATTGTTTCTTCCGACCATTGAGTTGACATTAGGGAAAATACTATCTTCGCATTTGCATTGTGGGCTCGAATGGCGAATACGTGTTCGCATGACTCCATTACATGTGATCAATATAAGGGAGAAAACGGGGCAAATAGTGATGCGGGACCGAGTAGTGAAATGGGGTGACAGTTCCGCATGGCAACCCTACCGAGGGGTTGAGTTAGAGCGAAAGGAATCGAAGCAACTCACCGCGTTCATCTTGAGGGGGAGACGAGAGGCTAGTCCGAGGGCCAGTTGCAGTGTGAGGTGCTCCGGGCCAGTGGTCAGCTTTTATAGACCGACTTTGCGAAAGAATGGATAAGCGTCATGTGGACACGGAACGAAACAAAGCAAGAAAAAAGGGGAATGAAAGAAATGTGTGTGTTCAACAATGGCTTGGCGTGGCCGGAGCGAGATAAGGTGAAAGTGAATACCCGAGTTTACAAATTGTCTCTCCATCTGATCTGTGTTTAAAGGAGGTCAGTTATCCGCAGAGTGGGACCCATTATGAGAGAGCCCATACAATGGAAAAAGGAGATTGAGATGAAAGGGTCAAGGAGGAAAAATGCGCGGAGACCCCTTTCTCCCGCGATCGCCGGGGACGTTTTACAAATTGTTTTGGGTGAAGCTTTTTGGCGAAGATCGGAGAGATACGATCTCGGTGGATGGAAGAGGAAGTTCATTCGTTCCGTGCACGGGAGAATCGACTCAACCTCAACTCTCCGGAAGGAGAACATTCTAGCAGACAGATGGACACGGTGAAAATATGGCCAAAATATACATCAAATATTGCAGGGAAAATGAACATTAACATTATTTCATTTGGTAACGTTTAAAAATTCAAACGTTACCAATTAAAAGAGCAAAAAATAAATGAATAAAAATGCGATACCCACAAAAATTAAAAGTAAATGAAAATAAAATAAAAACACACAAAGTAAATGGCAGAAGTTACAGATAACAAATATAAAAAAGGGATTTCCCACAAATCTAAACAAAAGGAAATGGCACACCACATGTGAAACAAAGACACAGAAGTAATCTGGCTCCCACACACAATAAAAAACGATACAAAAGTAGACAAAAAAATTACAACACCAAATAAAGGACAAAAGATACAAAAAATAAAAATAAAAAAGTAAACTGCCGTATCATTGATGAATGCTTGTTTGGAAGATTTAGCCCTATCTCTTCAAAGTGTTATGATTAGAGTTCATCCAATACAGAAGAGACAGTTCTGTGGACATTTCACTAGTAGGCAGTGCACGGGATGCGCTCGGTGGAAACCGAAAAAAAAGTAAAGAAAAAATGTTTAAAGTCTTTTTTAAAAAGTGACGCTGTGTCAGGTAACTATCTAAGGCGACTTTTGCAGATTTTTTTATTACTGAAGCAAAACTGAATAGTTTATTTCAGTTTAACTGAAAGCGTTGCCGAAATTCAGTTCTGAAAGTAAAGTCTTTTCGTTCAAAATACCGCTCTCAAGCAGATGCTTTTTTTCGGTTTTTACAGAGCGCCCCACTTGTTCTAACAGTCCTAGTAAAATTTTGAAAAAGAAGTAGAAAAAACCCGTTCACCAAAACGGCATTTTGAGTGAAAAAAGACTTTATATTCAGAATTGAACTTCGGCAGCATTTTTATTTAAACTTAAAAAAAATTCAAATTATCTATTATTTAATAAACTATCAATTACTACGAACTATTAATTTTGCTTTTGTAATTAAAAAAAAACATTGCAAAAGTCGTCAGAGATAATGGCACAGCAACTTTTTTTCTTTCGATTTTCGCAGAACACATACCTTGTGCTACATTTTAGTGAAAATTTGTTTCGTTTAGAGCTATAGAGCCGACTCTAGAGCTTTCTGGATAGGCGAAATTTAATGAGAGCAATACTGTAAATGATTTACTTACCTGAATGCTCTATACGTGTTTTGTGTGAAGGTCTCATCCATGCGCTTCGAACTCAGTTGCTCTTTTAAAAACATTCAAAGCATGCAACAATATCAGTCAGAAAGTGTTCATTTATTTCAAGAGTTAAGAAGCAGTTCTGTTTCTTCTATCCTTTTTCGATGGAGATAGATTAGCTGTTATTTTAATTCGTTTCCACATGCTTTTAGAGATAGATCCATGTTTCCTGCGCCTTTACCTCATTTCTATGTGGGTTTTTTCAATAAGTGTGTTTGGGCAGGGTCGCCCTGGGCTAGAGTAATTTGGTGCCGAAACAACATGTTTGAGAGTCGGTGGCCCAATGAAAAATACCCATCTATTAGAATAATCAAGGTTGAAAAAAGCAGCCTGTTCACCCGCTCTCTGATTAACGCTTTACAGTTTTGCAAATCAGCGTCTTTTTAAATCAGGATTTTACAAGTAAGCTTCCGTATTGTAGGTAACTTATATTACACGCATAATTTCAGATTTTTTTCACTGATTGTCTTTGTATGAATATTCTTTGAAATAATATATACATATTGATTTTAAATTAGAAAATCGAGGACTGTCATTCTTTTCTTTCTCCCCAACCATTTTTTTACTTTTAACATATTAAAAATTTTATTTAAATACATTTTTGGTTCAAAATTAAAATGAAACCAGTATCGTGTAAATTTTTAGGCACCTTCGGTCCAATCAACCCAATGGATAAGATGTTTATGTGCGTGGGGGTAAAGGATCGGAAGTATGCTATCCTCGACTTTTTTCCACGAAAGGATGCAAAATAATTTTGCCTATATGTTATACGACCAAAAAATAAGCTTTGACACCTTCTTTTAACTTCACTAGAAACCGAAGCTTGAAGCTCTTTTTCTTGTTTACATTTCTTTCTTCGGGATGAAAAGTTCATTAATGGAGATTTCTTCTCTTTTCTCCAAATTTCCTTCCTACACCGACTTTTTAGCCTTTTTGTTTTCTGGTTTCATAATTTGGATGTTTCCACGATAAATTTGGAGGTTTTTAAGCATCTAAAATGAATTTTCCGCCTTAAAATTCAAACGATTTTCCGTTTTATGATGCCAGATATTGCCATACTACATTTGCTTCATTTCCAAAATGTTTTAGAATTTTATTTTGCCACAAATTACTAAAACACTAACAGCAGAAAGGGAAAAAGTTACAAAATGTTAATTTTACAGGACACATAAAAATAAAATTTTTTAAAAACAGCTTTTTTTTAAAAAACATTCGTTTTGAAAATGTAAAAAAAAATTCTTCAAAAATCGTCATTTTAAAAATTCAATAAAATAAATATCCAATATTAATTTAAACTTCCGATAAAGACAAATATATAGTTAAATTACTATTGAATTATAAATAGTCTTTAATTTGAATTAAAATATTCAAAATAATTTAAATAAAGGCCATTTATATGTACCGTCCTATTTTTAGGACGATGAGGAAATATGAGTTAAGAACTTTAGCTTAAGAGTGAAATGACTCGAATGATCTTAATATTACTTATAGGATTCATTTTTGATTACACATTTTATTCCATTTTTCATAATATTAATTAGCGAAATAATGTCGCATTAATTTGTGATTAAAGCTACTAATCGTGATAATAAACTACGAGGGCGGTCCGATAATAAAGGCACAGGTGGCTGGCGTACAAAGCATGCAGGTGCAATATTGTTGCTAATTGCACCCCTCGATACGTTTAGGAGTGCCGTAAGTTAGACTGAATTGTCATTTTATCCAAGACGGGATTGAGCTTCCAGGAAGCAAAGAAACGTGTCTTCTCTAATAGTTCAGTCAACGAAGGGTTTGGGAAAACATTAAATCACGTAGTTTTGAAAGTTGGTTCTCATGTTCTTTAGGGGCTTCTGATGAACGTACTAAAAGTCCACGGTCCTGGGGGGTGAGCTCGCGCCTCCATCTTGGATTTCATCCCCTCTTTTTCAGTTCTCCTGAATATCTCGAAAATTATTCAGTTTTCAAATTACTATTGATTTAACAAATGAAAGAGTGAAATATTGCAAATACATTCTTTTAGTTTTCTTCTAGCTTTAATAGTTTCCGAGATAATGGGTCTCAAAGTTTGCCACCATTTTGTATTTCATCCCCCCTTTTTAGTTTTCCTTGAATATCTCGAAATCTATTCAATTTTCAAATTACACGTAATCAGCAAATTAAAGAGAGCTAAATACCATACACACGTATGCTTTTATTTTTGTTTAGCTTTAATAGTTTCCGAGATAATGGATTTCAAAATTTCCTACGATCTTGGATTTTATCTCGCCTTTTTCAGTTTTTCTTAAATATCTCAGAAACTATTAAAGCTAGAAAAAAATAAAAGCAAGCATTTGTTGGGAGTTTTTTATGGTCATTAATTTGTTGTATTACATGTAATTGAAAATCAAATAGTTTTCGAGATATTCATGAAAAAAAAGAGGGATAAAATCCAAGATTGTAGGAAATTATGAAATCCATTATCTTGGAAACTATTAAAGCTAAACAAAAAGTAAAAATATGCGTTTGTAGGGAATTTAGTGCTCTTTAATTTGCTGATTCGTGTAATTTTACAATTGAATATATTTTCAGATATTCAAGGAAAACTAAAAAAGGGAGATGAAATCCAATATCGCGGCAAACTTTGAAACCCAATATATCGAAAACTATTAAAACTAGAAGAAAACTAAAAGCATGTATTTGTAGGGAATTTTACGCTCTTTAATTTCTTAAATCAATTCTTATTTGAAACTGAATAGTTATTTTCAGGAAAAACTAAAAAAACGGGAGGAAATACAAGATGGCGCCACGACCTCAGCCCCCAGGACCGGGGACTTTTAGTATATTCATCAGAAGCCCCTCACGAACATGTGTAAAAATTTTGAAAATTATAATATTTAATGTTTTTATTTTCAAACCCTTCCTTGGCTGGACTATCAGCTAAGAGTTTTTGCAAATTCATCCACTTTGAGATCAATTATTTCAAAAACTGTTCAAGCCTGAAGAAAAATCAAACCATTCATTTGTATGGGATGGTACGCTCTTTAATTTGTTGAATCGTATGTTATTTTAATATTGAATGGTTTTCGAGATATTCAAGAAAAACTAAAAAAAGTTGGATGAAATCCAAGATGGCCGCAGCCTTTGAGACCCATTATCTGGGAAACTATTGCAGCTAAAGAAAACTAGAGAAGCATGTATTTATAAGGAATTTTACTCTTTAATTTGTTAAATAAATTGTATTTTAAAAACTGAATAGGTTTCGAGATTGCTAAAATGGGGGAATGAAATCCAAGATGGCGCCAAGAGTTCACTCCGCAGGACCGGGTACTTTTAGTATGTTCATCATAAGCCTCTCACGAACACGTGTACCAATTTTCAAAACTATATGATTTAATGTTTTTCCACCTCCATTTTGGACCTCCGTTGACTGGACTATAATCCTAGCATCTCAAGTTTGGAGAATCAAGTTTGAGGTACGCGCAGTTATCAGATTTTTGCAAGCCGAAGGAGTTAGTCACAGCGAAATTCATCTCAGACTGCAGGGTGTTTATGGGCCGAACATTTTAACCCGAAAAGAAGTCAACTGTTGGTGCCAAAAATTTAAAGATGGACGAACGGAGAAGAAAAGAGACAGACCGAGGATTGCACACACGGACGACTACTGCGCAAAAGTCGAACTTCAGTTAAGGAAGATCGTCTCTTCAATGTTCGTGAAATTGCTGAAGTGACTGGAATTCCTAAGAGTTCTGTTCATGAAATCATATGCGACCCCCAGTTCCACAAACTTTCGGCTCGCTGGAAAACACCGTTCTGGAATCCTTCAAACAACCTCACAAACAGCAGCACCAAAAAGGGGTATTCAAACTAGTGTCGTGCTGGGATAAATGTCTCAGTGTTTACGGAGATTATGCTGAGAAATAAACAAAAGTATGCAATTTTTGTGAAATGCGTTAAATATCTTCTTGAATTATAACTGTCAGTATAACTTTGTCTTGCACCTTTACTATCGGACCGTTCTCGTATATCAGTGGGAGGCAGCTTCAATGCAGTCCTGGAGCTTGTTCCGTGGTGCTGAGTTTTATAAAATTAGGTTGGAATGAAGAAAAATGGAGGGTCATGTCTCACACCATGTTTACTGCGATGTTTGCTAATAATATGCGCATAACACGAGTGTGTTCTTTCCACAAGTAGTGTGCTCATGAACGGTGTTAAATATTGTTACGAACATGGAATATCGCTTCTCGGCAATGTTAGTCTTATGGTTGGGGAGATATCTTTACAGGGGTACTTAGGGAATGCCGTCAGCAGCCCTTGACCTTGGCGACAAAAATGTAGGATCTCAAAAATACTAGAATTTTCTCGATATCTCTGTTAGGAGCCGAGATCCTTATTTCTCCAGATGATCCCATGTGACGTCCCGGCTTGTCGGTGAGACTATAAATAGCGCCGTGCTTGGATCACGGGTGTGTGTGTTGATCGACTGCGAACGTCTTTGGAGTGCGAACGCCCTCGAGGATTCACTTGGAGTTGTGTCTGCAGTGCGAGCTGGAAAGCCGGTGAGCTGAGCGTTATGGAAAATGCTGTTACTGTCATTTTTAGCGATTTGTTGTCTGTTTGCGTTGCTAATCTGCACAAGAGCTACTGTTCCTGTTACCTGTTCTTCGTGTTTTATTGAATATTTGTGAATAAAGCGTCGTTCTCCATTATCCTGCTTGCTGGACTGTTTTCACTGTACACCCACATAGCGATTTTTGTCACAATATTTTATTGCTTTGTCATCGAGTTCATGGTATTCTTCCCTCATTGCTATCACAGCAGACTTCCATTTCCACCATCCATCTCCCCCATTGAGTTTAGAGCCGACAGATAGGGTTACCATAACTGCCAAGCACTGATACCGAACGTTTAGGTGTTAAATAAATAAAACATGAAAAAATAGGTAGGTAATGGTTTATTTCACTCTGATAAAAATCAATAAAGTTTAATCAATTTAATAAAAGGAATAAGTAGAATAATTAAAAAAGGTGCGAGGATAATCCTTTTTCACCCACTCATATTTAATATTATTGAATATCTAAAGAGGCAAAAAGGTAATATCTAAAAAGGCAAAGAATAATAGAAGCAATTTAATTGGTGTGCGCAAATGCAGCATCATCCAGGAAAAAATTGCCAAGTATAAAATAAATAAAAAATATTAAAAAAAGGGCAATAAAAAAGTTGAACTGTAAAAAATAATAGTAGACAACGACAAGAAGTAAGAATCTGGTGAAAGACTTCATCAGAGGCCAGACATTCACGCAGATTCAAAAATGGAATAGGTTTTCTGTAGAGGAAAAAGAATTTAAGGTCTGAATTTAATATCCTCTTTTGGCCTGAACCTAAACCAGAATGTATTGGAAAGAAAAACATTTATCCACAAAGAAGAAATTAAAGACAATCTCCAGAACAAAGTGTAAAAAGAAGGGATTAAAATTTTACCTCTTATAACATATGTGGAACAAAGGGGTTCAGGCCAAAAGAGGATATTAAATTCAGACCTTAAAGTCTTTTTCCTCTACAGAAAAATTATTCCATTTTTGAATCTGGATGAATGTCTGGCCTCTGATGAAGTCATTCACCAGATTCTAACTTCTTGTCGTTGTCTACTATTATTTTTTACTCTTCTACTTTTTTATTCCCCTTTTTTAATATTTTTATTTATTTCATATTTAATAGGTGATTTTACTTTCTCAATTACAACATTTCTTCTTTCACATAATTATAAAATTCGGCGCAAGTCATTTTAAAATTATAATGACAAGTAAAATTGCTTCTACTGCCTCCACTGACAAACTGTTCCTTTCGTCCGACCTATGAATTGACATTAGGGAAAATATTCTCTCGACATTTGCATTGTGGCCTGAAATGGCAAATTCGCATTCGCATTGCTTTATTAGACACGACTTCTGATGAATATACTTTGCATCTGCAAAACGCTTCAGCCATTTCTCCTCCAGACTCAATTTCATTGTAGTTTCGCAGTTTTGGTTGGTATTGTTTTTCTCTAAATAATCCTTTAGATAGGTATACAAACTGGTTGAATAGAATATCATTGTTGCCAATATCGATGTTTCTTACCTGTAAATATGCAATAGTACGTTCTATTTCTTCCCATTCAGTAACTTGGTTGAAAGCGATCCGAAAGCGGGACAAATAATAACACGGGACTCAGTAGTGAAATACAGTGAGAGTCCCGTATGTATGGGACGTATGACAACCTACAGACAGAGGACGTCGGGGAATTTTATTAGGATAAAGAGGAGAAACAATTCAGTGGTGCTACAAAAAGGGAAACTCCACAATCTGGAGTAAGACTCACTTAAATGTTTATACAGTAAAGGAGAAAGTTTCTATTTTTTGTATTTAACTAAAAGAAAGCACCTGAAATAACAAATATGAAAACAAAACAAAAGCATAAAAACAGTAAGAAAAATAAACACCACCAGCGATGATTTATTTCACGGAGCCCACGAACTCGAAGTTCAAAATCTCCGAAACCTGGTCAGTGCTTCCGTTATCATTGACTTAAATCGATTAATTTAAACCTAAATAATTGATTTACCTGAAATGTAAGTTTATTAGCGGCGAGGGAAATATACAACTAGTAATTTGACCTGAACTTACGGAGATGCAAATTTTGAGCCACTGACACTTCCGAAGAACGCCAGCAACTCCGATAATCGAGCACAAAAATTCGAAACAAGATGCACTGCTTCATAAGATAAGGCTGAAACAAACTATACACAATTTCTTAACACAGTTTCAATTTTTTCCTCTCTTGTTCTCCTTTGTTCTAAACACAATTTCAAACTTCCCCATACACAATTTCTTGATTAATAACTAAAGAACATTAAAATAAAATAATAATAATAAAGAAAAAATAAAATAAGAATACAGGAGGTCACGAATTAATACTGTAACATACATGAAATCAAAAAAACAACACAGTCTCAGCTATCACACAGAAAGACTAGTTACAAGAAAAAAAAGTTAAAACATAGAAAAAGAAAATAATAATACTAAAAAGCACCATATAATATGAAAATAAAAAAACAGTATATGTTACATAAACAGCTGTAGTCCTTTAAGACAAATATAACAAAAGGAGATTGTAAAATTTGGCCAATTAATTCAACATATTAAAAATCTACCCAATCTTTGTATAGGGAGAGCAATAAACTTAATTCTCTCCTGAAACGCAGTGGGCAATAAAAGCAGCTGGAAAAATGTATTAGTTACAATCATTTAGATATTTCATTCATTCATCCTCTTTCACGTCTTTCATTCAATCTTTTACTCACTCCTCCGTAACAATAATAGGAAGAATAAGCAAATTAGCAAACTACAATCAGAGACGTGCAGTCCAACCAGACAACTACTTATAAAGTAACAGGTCTGCTAGAGAAAAAGAATAATCCAGTAGACTTGCAGAACTTTCACTTTCCACACGAATATGTGTGGGGACAAAATTCTAGAACGTTTTCTTTTTATTCTAATTCCTTTTGTTCTGTTTTCCGCCATTCGCAAGATTACTTTCACTAACCCCTAAATGTCCGCTGCGTACCTACCCCAGGGGTACACGTACGACATGTTGCGAACCTCTGATATGCAGAGCCGTACCGAGGTGATCCTGCGCCCTTGGCGAAACTGGCAAAGCTGCGCCCCCCCCCTTACGTGACAAATTTTGATTAATTTTTCATCCCTTCTATAAAACCCCTACCCTGAAAAAACTACTGCAAATATTTTTATTCACAAATTTAGCTTATTTTATGATTTATTAAATAGGTTTAATAAAAATTACGTATTCTTAAAAAATTCTTTAATGAACTATATTCATGAAAAATACTGTACACAACAAAATAAATGTATCATCAAATAAATCACAGATTGCATATATTTTCTAAAAGAGAGAAAATAAAACAAAATCTATATCTTATTGCAGCTATTGAAATTGGCTTTTGTGTGATGCATAATTTATTACTAATTAATTATTAATTACTAATTAGAAATAAAAGAAATTAGAGCTGAAATTAAGAGTTGAGTATATATGAGCTGAATTCAAATTTTATTAATATCAAATGACTTTTTCTAGATCAGAGGTTCCCAACTTGTGGTACGCGGGGGACAAGTACTCAAAAGTGATTTTGGTAATGGCGGAAAACACAAAATATGAGAATATTCTAGAATTTCGTTTCATCAGGTTCGTTTGAAAAATGAAAATCTTACGGGCAAGAAAAATGAAAATGAACTTTTGGGTTATCTTGCGTATTGTCCAACCCTCGTACCTCTCCCCAAAAGAGGTTTTTGCATATATCTAAGACTTAGATTAAGCTCAAGAATCAAACAACTTATAACATTAATAAAATTTGCATGATTTTCTATGTGACAATTTTATTCCATTTTCAGAAACAGTTTGTTCAATGTGAAAAAAATGAAAATAGCTGTACTTAAGTTCATATAAAATATATGACAAAAACTAATAATCACTCAATTACAGTTATAATCTACTTTTTCTTTTCTCTTCCGTAAATAGTTTTCTGTCCT